>JABTXL010003776.1:1712766-1777099 GCA_025134845.1 Neodon shergylaensis | reverse complement strand
GAGATCAGGTCTCCGTGCTGGTTGGGTAGCTCGAAAACAGAGCGCCTCTCTCCTGCCTCTTGATTGCTGTGTCTGTGTCTTAGATAGTCCTCGTCCCCGTTACTAGTGATTTTCATCTCAGGTCCCTGTTCTGACAGGACAAGGCTGACTGGACTTAGGGAGAGTGACTCAAGAAAGGGCAAAATGTTGATCTTTGTGTTGTCTATTTCAAAGGCAAACAAAATGCTGCTCTAGGTCACGTGTGCAATGAGTTTTAGTCAGCAGTGGTTGGAGACTGGAAGGTAGAAGTAGATTTGGGCCATGTGGCCACGGTGGGCGGCAAGTCTGTATTCAGAAGAACTACATTGCCTAGGATGGAAAGGACATGCTAAGAAAAGAAAAGTCCCAAGAAGTCCCCAGAGAAGATATATCGTCTTATGTGTTTAGGCCAGACAAGCTTGGGTGATAGGGAAGCTCAACCAATCACATCTGGTTAGGGTGTGGCTGCCTGGAGCCCAGGGTAGAAAAACCGGGAGATGCAGGCTCTCTCTCTCTCTATGCTGTGCTTGCCGGACCATTTTGGATTTCGGACCTTTCACTCTGGTAGTGTGAGTTCCCCCTTTTTAAATTATTAAAAATATAACTGTATTTTAGCTGGGTCTTGTTATTTATCGTACCGACTGAATACATCAACACCTGGAGCCCAAGGTGGAGCTCAAACCTACAACCCTGAGATCAAGAGTCTCATGCTCTACCGACTGAGCTAGCTGGACCTATTAGACTATTTCAAGGAGTCTAAATGTATTGAAATTAAGCTTAGCTAAATCATGAGGAGGGTAACTACAATTATTTAATCTTCTACTCCATCAAGGATCTGAGAAGGGAAGTAATATTACTTGAGTAAACAGAAAGTACAATTGGGAAACTTTCAAAATGTACAACAAATGACAGAGACAACTACCTGGGCAATCACCCAAAGTCTAATTTATAATGTTGAGGCAACCAACTTTGGCTAAGGCCTGATGTAACCGAGATGCCATTTTTAAAGGCAAGAAACTTTTCAAAACTATCTTACCCTGTCTTGGCAGGATATGACAGTCCTGTTTTATCCATTTATCTCTGTATCTCTGTCAGTGGTTGAGGTATGGGTATTTCTTTGCCCAAAGGCCATTTCTGCCAAGAAGAAAGGCTCCAGGTGGAGTGTCTGTGATGCTCAACATTCTCTCGGGAGTAGATTGGTGTTGTCAGGAGTGATTGTCTCATTACCACGGAACTCAAGGTTAGATTAGAGGCCATTTTCTACAGTTCTTTGAAGAGGTTGAAGATTATACTAGCTATACTGAATATAATCTCTATGTATCGAAAGAACCTGATTAGCCTAATTATAAATATGACAAACATAGATGACTATTGATCTATAATTTTCAATATCTATCTAACTTAAAGACTAAGACAATAAAAAACTGTGTAATAAATAAGAACAGTGACCTTTAAATGTAAACAATGTATAAGTATCTTGATCAGAGGTAGTAGTGTACACTGCAATATGGTAAATATATGTCAATACATAAACAATGTTTCAAACAGAGGTAGAAGCATACATGCATACAATATTCAATATAATTTAACTTTGTATCAATATACAAGAATCGATACCAATATAGTTGTCTAAAAACAATAACTCACAAATACCAATTTATTATCCCATCACCAATTCTTGGGGACAAAAGATACTGAGGGTTTATCCAGTCCATAGGGCCACGGCAGTTTCTTGTGTGCTTCTTTCATGGGTCCCTTTCATTATATCCTCTTATCCTTGAGGCTGGTGGGGCTTATGTTCCTCAATTTAAGATAGATAAAGTTGTTAGCACAAAATGAAAAAAGCATATGTTTCTCATCAAACAGTCCCATAGATTTCTCCAATTTTGCTTTATCAAGAAAAGTCCCACTCACCTTTGTGCATGAATGAGCAAGGCCACAGAATTATGATGTTCTTCAATAATGCATTTTCCATACAATAAAATGAAAATCATTGTCTCAGGTCACTAGGAAATCTTTTAGTGGCGCTTGCCATACAGAACCATCGGCACACCGGCCATATGACGTCTTCTCTGGAAGTGGTAAGTGCCTTCCTTTCATAAAAGTGTTGCTACAATTGAGGATAATCATAGTTAACACAGTATTTATCACCAGAAAGCTTAATCTGGAAGATTATGGACTCTGTCGCTTCAGTATTTTCCCAGCGATTTCAAGCCTGTTAGCCTTACAAGTCACTGCACATCTGGGGATGGATGCGTCTCCTGCCAGGGAACATGTGCTGTCTAGACTTCTGCTGCCTTTGACATTGACTGTCACGCCCATTAGGAATTTCTGGGCTATTTTATTCTTTTTAGGGAAAGACGAGGTCTAAAGCTATCTGGAATGAAGGCTTCTCCTTATTCTCAGAGCCTGTGGATAATCAGTTCCAGTCGAGCTCATGTGACGCACAGCTCAGCATGCCCACTTGAGACTACAGATGGGAAAATAACCTATTAAGAGGGAATCGTGCTGGCACTAAGATTAATGCAATCCTGGTGTGAGGAAGATGGGGACAGAAGATCTCTGAGTTTGTTGGCATTCATGTTAAGCTAATTAGGAAGCTCCAGCTTTGGATTGAGATCCTGTCCCCCAAAAATAAGACAGAGAGATGAATGCAAATCCCGCAGGTTGATAACTGTCTGCTGCATGAATGCACATAGACACACCTGTGCACGTGGGTGCATAGGCATAAGACCTGCATTTATATGTGACAGTATCAGGATGCTGTGTTTTAAATGTCCAGTTATTTGTCATGTGTAGTTCTAATAGCTAGTTGGTAGTCGCTTTCCCTCTACAGAGCACATATTCGGCAGATTTAGACGATGCTATGTATTCGCGTGGTTCCTTGTCACCTTCTAGAGACACCTTCTGAGCCATCTGCTCATTGTGGCTCCCTTCTTGACTTTCCTTGGGGGCAAGGGGAACTTCAGAATATCCTCCTGCATCATTCTTGTAGGAAACTTGGAGCTCCTTCTGAGATGCTCTCTGCTTGGTGCTTAGTGCTTACCATCCATGGTCTTGACGCTTCTCACCTACATTTGCCTCAGCAGGAAGAAAAGTCACAACTTCTGCACGTGGAGGTCAGACTGCATTCATGTCTTCTTATAGCTGTCTGGGTTCTACCTCCTCAGTACTCACTTGGGTTAAGTCCTGGAATTGAATGGTACATCTCTAGGGATCCTACGGGATCTCAGCTCTCCTTGTCTTTTCCTTTCTTAAGTTCTTTTTTTAAAATATTTATTTATTTACTTATTATGTATACATTGTTCTGTCTGTATGCCTGCAGGCCAGAAGAGGGCACCACACCTCATTACAGATGGTTGTGAGCCACCATGTGGTTGCTGGGAATTGAACTCAGGACCTTTGGAAGAGTAGGCAATGCTCTTAACCGCTGAGCCATCTCTCCAGCCTTTCTTAAGTTCTTATGTTGCCTTTCAGAGGAGAGCACATTAGAAATCCATTAGCTATAAATGAAATTTTTTATGTCCTAACAAACTTCTCTGCCAACACAATAATCCAAATCAGTCCAAATCAAACCGAATTAGAGAAAGCCTAGGTTTAATGAATGCCAGAGCTCCTGCGTGGCCTTCCAGGCCCTCAGAGAGGAGACGGGAAAGGAAGACTATAAAACCATGTGTTTGTTCTCTGGGATGCTGTTTCAATAGCCCATGGGAGTGGTCTTGAGTCTCTCTAGGGAGGGGTCAGCGTTTGATGGGCTTTCTCTTTGGTGGAGTCTGGACTGAGGCAACTCCCAAGGGAGAAAGCTTGGGGTGCAACCTTCCACCCAAACATTCCAGACTCTTTGGGCATAGGGATGCCAGGAACTAGGATGAAGCCTTAACCCAAACAATGAAGATAGGGTGCACACAGGCTCTGAGTTTGCTCTACGTTTAACCTTTAACTTGTAGGATACACTTCCTACATTTATTCTTTATGGCTTCATCTTGAGAGATAAAACATAACACAAAAACTCTTGGCCTTACTTTCCAGTGCTTCTCATTCATCAAGCGTCTTCATGACTGGAATCCCTTCAACAGAGCAAGGGAGCTTCTTGAGAAGTGAGGTTAGCTCTGCTATGGGAGCCCAGAACATGCTACTCATGGTTCTGTAGAAATTCTTCTGCAGTGGTGACCTTTTATTCTTCCTTTGCTAATGTCTCAACTACGTCACCAGCATTTTCACGTTGGTGTGGCAACTTTATTAGGTGTATTAGGATCGGAGCAAGACTAAGATCTAAGCCCAGTTCTAAGATTAAGTTCTTGTTTTATGTAGCACTGGGGATCAAATCCAGGACTTGCTGCATTTCAAACGAGTACTCTACCAACTGCTCTCAAGCTGTGTCCAGTCCAAATAACACTTCCCTCAGGCTGAGTGACGACTGCGCAGTCTGGAGGTGCTACCCCTCGACATTTCTGCCCTAGTAAGTTTCCATCAATGCTTTCCTTGGGCTTGACAGATCCCTGTTGACCTGGCAGAGATGGTCTTAGAACTGGGCTGTGGTTCATGCTTTTCCTACCTACATGCCCTGCATCAGGAGTGACACATGCAGTGATGTCTGAGTACCCTCCCTGCCTATGCTCTATCTTTCCCACTGTGAGGTCCATAAATAAGCCTCTTGTACTATAAGCCATGACTTGATGTTTGCTGCTCAGGGGCACAAACCCATAGCCTTTCAAAACTATTGGTTCAAACCACTGAATTTTGGTCTTCAAATGCGAGCACATAGGAAAAGATTAAGATTTAAAAAAAAAACAAGGTATATGCTGTGTTTTTCTGTGTGTGGTGAACGAGTTTCTCAGTGGGTGGATTTTGAAGGGTCCCTAGTGTTCTGTGGAAAACTTGGAAATCACGATCAGATAAAACTAGTTCATGAAGTAAGTGTGCAGGACACGACTTGCTCATTCCTATCCATATTATGCTTCAATCTTCTGACCAGTTGATGGAGCAAGGTGGCAATTTGAGTCCTGATTGTTCTAACAATGACAAATCTCCTGTCACTGGTCACCATATAGTGGCAGTATATCCACACAGGAACCTGAAACATCATATTTCCTGTCACATGATGGGCAGAGAGAAGTTTGCATGAGGGGTAATCTATGTTATCACTGTTATAGACTCCTTTGCTTTTTCGCTTGCTGGGCCCATTGGATATAAATTGAAGACTAATTAATTAGTAAATAAATTCTCTGCTGGCCTCTGAATGGAACAGTGCGGTGTCTGCAGTTGTTCTTGGAGGTTGGTTCTAAGAGAAGTCAGTATCCTGATTTGATGGAGTTGAAGTATCAGGATTGTCAGAATACCCATTTCCTTACCTAGAGATTTATAAGCTAGGCACCTAAACCACACCCCAAAGTCACCCCCTTTAATAAACATTTCCATATGAGGACCCTTGCCCGTGTTAGGAAAGCTCTGCAGTGTTCTATCACTGAGGAGCACTGGCTGTTGCTGCATCCTTTGGCCGCACACACCATTTCCCTGGATGCCCAGAGCTCATTATGCAGATAGATAGGGCAATTTCAAGAGACAAAGCCAATTATTTCCTGAATTTGTTGCTGAGAATAGAAGTCTCCCGACCAGATAATGACTAGCTGGGATTAGAATTTCCCAAAATTGTTCTGTTATGCCAAAAAGGCAGCGTTGAGAAAGCTGCAGACATTAGAAGACGGCTTGGAAACAGGAGGACAGGTGTGCTGTAAGCCTTGATTTAAAAAGTTAAGACAGTGGGCTACCGGGCTTCAAGTAAATGTGCTAATCTTTGAAAGATGTGGATCATAGTCAACTCTGGGGATGGACACGCACACAAACACAGGGGTGGGGAGGGAGGGAGGAAGGGTAGGAGGGAGGGAGGGAGGGAAGGAGGGAGAGGGAGAGACATACCTGCATATGCCCAACAGAAATTTTTTTTTATCCCACTGCCCTGCCCTGGCTCCTCTTCCTTTACTTTTCTTTTGGTTCTGGGAAAAAACAATCAGAATAGGAGTTCTTCTCCTGCCTCCATCATTTGTGTCTGATGATGGCCTAGGAGAAATGGCATAGTTTGTTCTCCCAAGTTTCTGCTCCTTAGACAAGATAGCGATGTGGGAGCGTTTGAAGAATGCATTCTCTGCTGGGACTCTGGGACCTTGGCCCCATTGTTCCATGTTTCCATGGCAATTCACAGGCTTTAAAAATAAGCTTCCTGCTGAAATACTATGGTTGATGTTCTCCCAGCAGAGGCTGGTGAAGACCTGGAAGATAATTTGAAGCATTCCGGTGTCTGTAGACGTGTACAAGGCTCCCCAGGCACCTCCATGGAGTAGCGGGGTGAGTGGGAAAGGCTTCAGTGGCTCTCTCCAGCCATTGTAAAATAAAAAGGCAGGAGCGACTGTAAGCCTCCCACTTGCGGACTCCATTCCCCTTTGAAGGTCCATCTCTGGTCACCAGGGTCCTCCTGCCTTTCATGTCCCCAATTTCTTCCATACACTTTTAAGGCCTATAGACTGTTACCTTTGACCTCCACATTTTAGCAGCATATGAAAGAAGAGGTTTATAAGTAGAGAGCTGATTTGAATCTGATCTCCCATGATCTTCTTCCTGTGACTTTAACTCCTTTAGATCATCTGTCCTCATTTCTGGAAGAAGGTCAAAAGTAATCTACCTGCCACTTATTTAGAGCCAACTGTGTGGCCCATCCTGTGTGAGGACTCTCCATATACTGTCACACAGAGCGGGAGTGTTGTGTGGACCACATTAGGGCAGATCAGAGTCTCATGACTGGAAAAGATGGCCCAGTTTGTGCTTAGGTCGTCGCCTGGATATTTACTTTGCCTCTGATCCTTCATTCATGGTTCTGTCTGTCTTCCCATCTCTTACATATGATATTAATCCTCATCTTATTGCCAGGAGATGCTCTGATTGGATAGCTTTTTAGGTTTTCTCCTTCAGCATCAAGTTTGATGTTTCTTTGTCCGGTTTGGTTTGGTTTTACAGCTCGTCAAGCCTTTGAGAATCTTTTTCTCAGATGCAGCATCACATGTCTGTTGAGACAGGCTCTCTCGATCCCAGACTGTTTCCAGATGTCGCCAGTGTGAAGGATAACTCACTCCTCTTGTGTCGTCTTGAGAAAAGAAGTGAGTATTATAAGCCCCCTGCTGTGCGGAGGTCAACCACCGCCCCTGTGCAGTGTCCAGCAATGGCAAATGACGTCACTGTTGGAAACCCTGGTCCAAACACAACTTGTTACTAAAACTAAGGAGAAGTGTGTCATGAAGAAAAGCATAAATAATCATCATGGGAATGGAATTTATCAACCAGCTTAGATCCAATTGGAACATCACAGAGAAAAGTGTGTTCACCATAGTGCTTAGCCGCTAGCTAGTGAACTCTCTCTGTGGCTTACTTCAGAGTGTTGTGTGCATATATGCTGCTATAATAACATAGGAGAAACACAGGCCTCTGTATTCCAGGAAAGAGGACACTCATTATGAGAAGGAGACGTACTGTATCCTGTGTGAGTGTCCTTTGTTCTATGTGAAACTTCAGAATGAGCATTAAATGGATGTTTCGGTTTGTGTTTAGCTTTGGCTTGATAGCAGGATTTTGCATTCTTGATATGTCTGGGGGAAAAAGCTTGCAAGTGTGTATTTTAATGATTTGAATAGGTATAGAACTGTTGGCATCACTCTGAAAATTTCCAGAAGAAAATTAGTTAGACCTTGGGAAAAAAATGAAGTCAATAAAATAGATTTCATTCTCTATGTACAAGATTTATATTCTCTATTTACAAGATTTGATGGAGAATTTTGGCCCTGGGACTAAATTTGTGTTTTGTTAAAATTTGTGCCAATGGGAGCTAACTGATTCCAAACTGACAGCAGGAGAACTGGCAGAGGACCAGAGTATGTCCTCTGAACATGGGTGACAGTGTTTTGGCTGTCAGAGTCTGTGGGGCCCCTGGCAGCGGGACCAGGATTTATCTCTACTTCTTGAATTGGCTTTTTGGAGCCCATTCTCTTTGGAGGGATACCTTGTTCAACCCAGATATAGTGGGAGGGCCTTGGTCCTGCCTCAAAGCTTTGTGCTAGACTTTGTTGACTTCCCATGGGAAGGCTTACCCTCTCTGAGGAGTGGATGGGGGGTAGGGTGGAGGTGAAGGTAGAGGAAGTGGGAGGAGGATGGAGTGGAAATTGAGATTGTTCTATAAAATGAGAAAAGATTGTTTATTTAAAAAATAAATAAATTTAAAAATAAAAAAAATTGTGTATTACCTGGGGATATAAGAGACTAAGTTTCCAGTTTATTCCAACAATGACTTCCATTACAGTAGAGTCAGGATCCTAGATTTGTATGTTGGGGAAAAAGCTACAATGGAAGCTGTCTTCCTTGAATTCCTGAATATAAGCTGGAAACAGCATTAGTCTTTTTTTTTTTTTTTTGGTTTTTCGAGAGGGTTTCTCTGTGGCTTTGTGTTACGAGCTGGGGGACTTCAGCTCCAGGTTCTTTTCGAGTAATATCTATGAGGACTCTGTGCCCTTCTCCCCAGAGAGTGATGAGTCACCAGACCAAGCAAGAGAATTGTTTTTATAATGATTCTTTACTAGCAACTTCAATATCCAATGCATCAATGGGGGTTACAATCTCAATAGGTATGGGGGATTGATAATGGGCAACACACAGGCACTTCAATATCACAATTATTAATCCTACTAAACCTAATACATAAAACCAATTCATAACCTTAATCTAACTTATCACTTATTCATAAAACACCTCGTAACCTTAATACAACTTATCCATTACTTATCTATAACCTTAATACAACTTATCCATTACTTATCTATAAAATGCTTCTTAACCTTAGCTTATCCATTAATTATTTCCTAATCTTATCCTTAAAATATCTCTTAACATTTCACACACTAAACTTATGTATTAACATGTCTATGCTTTTCTCTTAACATTTCATACACACATGAAGTAGCATCATACGACCTGGTATTCCCTGGCTTAAAAGGGGCTTTTTGAATTTCTTCAGGCTGGGCTCTTGTCCGCACTGGGGGCTGGGTAGCGAAGATCCACTCTTGACCCCGTCGTCTGCGCTCGGGAGATAAGGTCCTGATGTTCCAGGCTGGTATCTGGTAGGGCCTTGGACTCGGCTTTTGGGTGACCGAGTCTCGGGAGACAAGGCTTTTAGTTCTCTACTCTCGAAGATGAGGCTTTGCTCTTGGGATGGAAAAGCGTTCTGTCTGCTCAGAAGACGAAGCTTTGCTTTCGGGATGGCAAAGCATTCTGAGAGGCAGAGTATCTAGTCTGTTCTTGGGAGACAGACCTTCAATGTCCACTCTCAGGGAATGAGGATTTGCATTCGGGATGCAAGGCGTTAAATGTCTGTTTTCGGGAGACAAAGCTCTGTGCTCGGGAGACAGAGCATTAAATGTTTAGGCAAGGCATTCAGTATTGCTGCTTTTCGGGAGGCAGGCTAGGAGGATCTCTCTTTCCACGGAGGCCTGGTGCCAGAGCCATTGTGAGAAGTGAGATAACCGCCCTGCTTCAGCCACCTCTTTTAAGTCAGTTCAAAATTGCTCTTCGTTTGATCCTTCCGATAACCAGATGTCCTAGGTTATCAGTACAGACTGGCCACAGAAGGGTGGGGGTCCCTCTTGTGTGGCAAGATTATTTCGTTACCATGGTTGCTGGGTGCAGCCCCCCACGTCTGGCAGTGCCAGATGGGTGTGGCAGTCTCCAAGTGGGCAAATGTTCTCTAATATTTCACCTTAGTAATTTTCCATATCACACACAAGAAGAAATGCTTTTATATTACACCAAGTTACATTCATTCTTATTCTATAAATTTCCTGCTTTATCTACACTACAGATTCCCCTTTATTTATTCATTCAGAGGAATCTGCTTCCATGCTCATTACACTTTGGAGCCTGTCCTGGAACTAGCTCTGTAGACCAGGCTGGTCTCGAACTCACAGAGATCCGCCTGCCTCTGCCTCCCGAGTGCTGGGATTAAAGGCGTGCGCCACCATCGCCCGGCAGCATTAGTCTTTTGATAGGGAGAATTGTTGAGAGGCATTCCGAATAGTTAGTCTATTACTAAGAACTCGTTGGGCTTCAGCATACTTGCTGACCTTAGCTGCATGGATCACTGGTCTATGTCTTTGGGCATAAGCACAGTGATCACTGGGTCTTCTGATCTCTTTGTCTTCTCTATGCACACAAGTATCATCAATGATAATCCCCTCGTCAAGAGTTTCCCCCGTGTTGTGATTCATTCCCACTTAGCCTCCAATGAAAGACTTTGGATACAGAAGATGACACTTCCCTATTGTGACTAGGGAACTCCTGAGCCCTTGGGGGGACAGTGAACACCCCAGAAAGCTATCCTGTTTTCAGTGGCGGAAATGGATTCTCTTTGTAAAAACTTTCTTCACTGTGTAGGAGAATTCCTTCATAGTTATTTCTTTATATTCTACGTCAAACTCAAATGTTATTTTGTGTTATACATGAGCATGTGTGCTTTCCCTGATATCTGTGTACATGTGAATGCGGAGGCCAGAGAATAACCTTGGGGCCATGCTCAGAAATGCTGTCCATGTCCACGGAGGCCCGAAAGTCACCAGGTAGAGTAGCCTGGCTAGCCAGGGAGTCCCAGAGCTCCTCCTGCCCCCACCTCTGCAGCGCAGGCATTACGAGAGCATGCTCTGTCACACTGCTCGTCATGTCACAGCTAGGACTCAGCTCAGTCCCCATGCTCATGAGGCAAACACTTCACTAACTGAACTGTCTTCGCAGCACCACAATTGCTCTCTGTAGATGAGCTAAGGCCCAGAGGACGACATTTTCACCTTGGAGACCCTGCGTCTAGCTTCTCTTTGATTGAAATAGCTTGGTGGCAGCTGTGTTCTAATGGGAAAAGATGTTTATGTCTCTATTTTCTATTTTGGTGGGTCACTGTGGGAAGCATGTAAAAGCATAAACTTAAATTTGGGATGTAAATTATGAAGATACTCATCATGTACATTTTTCTTAAGAAGTTAATCTTCTTTCCAAATGACGCACGCCTCACTGGTGTTATGATGTCTGATGTGGCAATCCTAGTCCCAAATGTCTATTTATGTTAAATTTAATTAAAATTCAATAACAGATTCAGGTTCCTAATTGTACTAGCCACATTTCAGGGGTTCTCTACGTGCATGGGACCAGTGGCTGCTGTATTGGATGTGTGCTTACCGAGCGTTTTCCTCCTTGCGGAAAGGAGTGACATTGCTGGCACACAACAAGACACTTCTTGCACAAGTAACTGAAATTTAATCCCAAGTTGACTGTTTTCATTATTTGTATGAGTTTCTAAACAAGTCTATCAAACTTTGTAAATAGGATTATGTTGTCACATAAATATATGTGGCAAATGATTCTTTTAATATCAACTGGTTGGGTCAAGGAATGCCCAGACACTTGTCTAACATGATTCTTTCTGGATGTGCCTGTGATGTGTTTATGGATGAGATAACCGAATTGGTCAACTAACCAAAGCACAGTGCTTTGCTTCACATGGGCGTGCCTCATCCAAACAGGGAAAGACCTGGACACACTAGGAAGAATGTCCCTGCTTGGCTGTTTGCACTGGAAATTGCTCTTTCCAGCATTTACAACTTGGACCAAATCATCAGCTTTTGTTGGGATCTCCAAGAAGGCCCCACGGGCCTTGACTCCAGAGCAGGAAGCCTGCTTTCCTGAGGCTCCCGATTATAGCCCAGAGCTCTTCAGTTCTCAGGACTTCTCTGCTTGCATGCTCCTGTAACCATGCAGTCCAGTTTCTTACATCCTTATAGTATGCATGAACTCGTGCATGTTTGTGTGTAGGCATCCATCAATAGACATGTAGTGGTGTATTTATGTATACTTATAAAAATATACCGCATTTTTTTTCCTTTGGGTAGCATTAAAGAAATAAAAAAAAGTTAGGTGAAAAGTGTTTGCCAATGATGGGAGAGTAAAATTTGTCCTTTATATATTCTTTTTCTTGCATCTTACCTTATCAAAATTCATCAAGAAAATGATTTAGTCATCAAGACAAGTGCTTACCTGCAAGTCAAAAGCAAAACCAGAGGGGCAGAATTCATCAGAAACAACCCAATAGGGTGACTAAACAGCGGGGGGAATATGGCATGGGAGCCGCATGATGAACTACGAGCGATGAACCTGGTTTCCCTAATAAAATTATTGGAATGACTATCATTATACTCAACGTGAATCTTAGGTATCTAAACATATGATGGATGATTCTTAAGATGTTTGCCTGACAGCTTAGTGATTTCAAGAATTACATTATATTGCTTAGAATCTAGATGGAAGTGCCAGGGCCTTCTTCAGGGATGTTCTCTGCTCTTAGGCCTAAGCAGCCGATCAATGCGGGATGATCTGGAGCTCTTGTTTGGCTGGGGTCTTATTTCACACTGCAACTCAGCAGCATCCGCAGTACCATTGACTCATCATCAGGAGCAAACGGGCGAGGAAGCATGATCCAAGAAATAAACAAGAGTGGTATTAATTATCCGGCTAGCATAAATTATAACGGATGCGAACTCATTACTGTTAAAATCGACACATGCACAGCAGAAGGTGCATTTACTGAAGTCAGCATGTTTAATTACGTTTGGGGTAATAAAGAGACTAGCCATGAAGTCCAAGGTCTCTCGAGCCTAAACATTAATTTTGGTCTAATTTTCTTTTCCTTAATGTGGAGAAAATGAAAAGGCAAAGAAAATTAAGAGACCAGTGTTAACTTCATTAAGTCTGTGAACGGAGGCCTGTAAGTTTTGTGTGCATATGTATTCCACATTGTGATTCAAAGACGGGTTACATGATATTAAACCCATAACATTATTATAAGAATAGAGACCCCCCAGCCTTTTCCAGTGTACAGGAGACAAGCCTCGTACTTGAAGAGCCTCAACAACAGCAACACAGGGCCCATGAGCCTGCGATGCTGCGGAATTCCAGTCTAACGTCACGATTCAGGGGTTTTGTCCCAAGATTTTCCTTTTCACCAAATCTCCTCTTTTTAAATATCCAAATGACATGTAGACTTCTATTTTCCTTTGTGCTGTGCCTGTATGTCTTCTGTCAGCAGAAAGAATGTGTGATTTTGCCCCCACTCTCACGTGTGTTTAGGTGATTTCCCAGCTAAGTAAGGACTCCAGCTCAGACCTGTTCATACCACCTGGCTCATTGTTGGACAAAAATTAATTTTGTGTAAGGAATGTGAAGCTGAAGTCATTTATCTCTATTATGACAGATTCCCCTGGGTGCAGTTTTCCCCATTGAGGGGACAGCTAAGTTGGGTATCAGTTCTCCTGAGTACTGTTTTCATCATGTGACTTGGTGATAAGAGATTCATGATGACATTCAGAAAAGAGAGATTTGAGGTTCCTTTTTATCCACCCAGCATTTTGTTGCAGTTCAAAACATCTTAATTTCTTTCCTTGTTGCTGTGCTAAAACACCCTGAACGGAAGTAACTTACAGGGGAAAAGCTGGCCTCCTTTCCAGCCCTTCAGGGTGGTGTCAGCAGCGGTGCCTGAGGTGTCCACACAGGGCGTCCATGGGCAAGAGGCAGGCAGCAGTTTGTACATGCATATACTCAGCCCAGTTTCTTCATTCTATATAGTCCTGGGTCCTCTGCTGGAAAATGGACCTGCTCACAATTCAGATATTTTCTGATGCCAAGTATTGCAATCAAGATACTCCATAGACTTGTACAAAGCTAACCTGGCATAGCTAATCACTCATGGAGTGCCAATAGGCCTGTCATCTTAGCAATTCTAGAATTTATCAAGTTGACAATTCTACCATCATACAAGATAAATTACAATTGCTGGTGACCTCCAGTGCATACATCACCAACTAGAGTTCTATAAATTTATGTGGAGGAAAATACACACCCCATAATGTGCCATTCTCTAAGTTTTGATAAATTCACATCTCTGCATCCCAAACCTTCAGATATTACCATCAGCCCTTCCTTTCTCTTTAGGTAGTACTGTTTGTCTGGTCCATGGCAGATGCAAAGGGAGCCACACAGGACACCCTCCTGTAAGCTGCTTTTGTTCAGTAGATTGAGTTATCCCCATCCCCATGTTCTTGCCAAAGTAGTTTCTTTTCTATTGTAGAGTAATATTTTCTTATATGAAAATGCTATGATTGATTTGATTTTTTTTATTCTGTGGCTGAACCTAAGGACTGTTCACCTCACATTTTAAAGGGTTTCTTCTGGCTGACAGTGGAGAATAGATTCTTGGGTACAAGGCACCTAGGAGGCTGATGGTTTAGGTGAGAGACAGCATGTGGGATATTTTTGAATTAATTTAATTTTTAATTGAGATATGTATTAATTAATAGTAGCTGCTCATATTTATGGGGTACAGTGTGATAATTTAGTTCTTCTCTAGGATGTGATTAAATGATTAAAGTGGTATAAGCTATGGCCACTTCATCATGCTAGTGAGCTTTAGAGCTGACCCTGCCTCTGGAACTGCCTTGTGACACGCGCGGGTGTGTGGACTCAGAGGGCTCCACGCATTACTTAGGGACTGTGTGAAGGCAGCAATTCCTAATACCTGTATCTGATCAGCCTTTCTTCTGCAGACCTATCATTGGGTAAGCATGTTCAGCTTCCAGAAGAAAATGATTTCAACTGCTTTTTACAGAGAGCATTCAACTTCCCCAAATTATCTTACTCATGACAATTCCTTCTTTAACAAGGTTAGGGAAGGAGGGTCAGTAGTGAGAATTTCAGTAAACCATCTGATTTCTAAGGTTTGTATTTTGTCATGTGCTATACAGATATGTATATGTACTTTGTGTGTGTGTGTGTGCTTGCATGTGCACATGTATGTACATGGGGAGCACCATTGATGTTTCTCATTGTCCTCTACTGTCCTTCACATTAGATTCTGAGGCAAGAGCTCTCACTAAACTCGGAGCTGACTGAGGTAGCCTAACTGGCCTGTTAGCCTTCAGGGGCCGCTCGTCCCCCCTCCCCACTAAGATTACATGCCACGGATGCCACTGCAGCTGGCTTCTTACATGGATGCAGGAAATCCAGACTCATGGCCACATGATTCCATAGCACGCACTTCACTGACTGAGGCACCTCTAGTCCCAAAGACTTTTTAAGTTTAAATAATTAAATAAGAGTGAACAAATAAAAAGAATAAAGACATATTACTTAAAGAAGGAGAATATAATACTGCCTTTTATCTAAAAATAAGCTTTAATCATCATATACTACACTATTCATATTCAAAATTTCCTAGTTGCCACAGAAATACTTCTAAGTTTTAAACTCAGAATCTAATGAAGCATTCCCTGTAAAATTAAAAGAAAAAGAGTGACTAGTTGGGCATAAGTAGAACATAGAAGGCATAAAATTGGTCAAAGCAATAATAAATATCCTATGTTGAAGGTATCAAAGGCAGAGATAAAACCCAATCTGTTAATATCATACAAGCATGCTAGGACAAAGCCCTTGATGTCCTAGGAAGTCTCTCTGGGCCGGATACTCTTGGTGTGAGCTCATTCTGACTTGGCAAGTACTGAGATCATGACATATTCTACCACATAGCCCATTATCAATCTGTGGACTCTGTACAAATACTACATCTCAATTCAAACTTTAAACCCATTTTTGAAAGTAAGAAAGTGATTGTTTATTTGTAAAATGAAGTTGTTAGATAATCTTTTTCTTAAGTCCGATATTTTCTGTGTCAAAAAGAAGAACTTAACACGGTAGCTGCTTTAGGGAGGTTTCTACTCCTGCATCTAGTACACGGTTTCTTGAAAATCTGTCTATTTTCTTCACAGTGCTACAGTACAAGGTTGGAAATGTTCAAGGGAAGCTTAGGTAATACCTGTCCCAGGTAGACTAATCCAGGGATTCTCGGCTCCTGACCCTCAGAAATAATTGGCAATGCTCCGTTAGTCTCAAGTGTTTCAGTGGATAGTCTCACAAGCATGAGCAGACAAGTTCTCTGCTGCTCAGTTATAGTCACAGCTGACTCTTATATACCTGGGCTAGTCATAGACACTCACACACCAGCACTCCCAAGTCTGTCTCCACACCACTGAATTTAATGAAGATTTCTTCCCTTCCCTTCCACATTTGTGATGTGTTTGTGTTGTATGAAGAAAGATGGCTCCCTTTATCCTTAAAACACTTCATTTTTATTTTTATATTGAGCATATATTTTTCTCTGATTCCTTCCCTTCTTCTCTCCTCCCCTCCTACACTCTCCTATGATCCCCCAGGCTCCCAATTTACTAAAAAAAACTTGTCTTTTTCTACTTCCCACGTAGACTGGATCCATGCATGTCTCTCTTAGGGTCTTCTTTGTTGTTTAGGTTCTGGGATTGTGAATTACAGGCTGGTTTTTTTTGTTTTATGTTTAAAAGCCACTTATGAGAGAATACATATCATATTTTTCTTTCTGGGTATGGGTTACCTCACTCTATATGATGTTTTATAGATCTATCCATTTGCCCACAAATTTCAAGACATCTTTATTTTTTCTATTGTGTAGTACTCCATTGTGTAAATCTACCACTTTTTCCTTATCCATTCATTGGTCAAGAGGCATCTAGACTGTTTCCAGGTTCTGGCTATGACAAACAATGCTGCTATGAACATGGTTGAGCACATGTCCTTTGGGTATATACCCAAAAGTGGTATTGCTGGGTCTTGAGGTAGGCTATTTCCTAATTTTCTGAGAAATCACTATACTAATATCTAAAGCAACTGTACCAGTTTGCACTCCTACCAGCAATGCAGGAGTGCTCCCTTTACCCCACATCTCCAGCATAAGTTGTCATCAGTGTTTTTGATCTTGGCCATTCTTACAGGTGTAAGATGGAATCTCAGAGTTGTTCCGATTTGCATTTCTCTGATGGCTAAGTGTAGTGAGGAGCGGCGAGCCACTTCCCACCACCTGGCTCCCACACGGCTAGCTTTACACCCGAAATAATTACACGAAAACTGTATTCTTTTAAATACTGCTTGGCCCATTAGTTCTAGCCTCTTATTGGCTAATTCTCACATCTTGATTAACCCATTTCTAATAATCTGTGTAGCACCAGGAGCTGGTGGCTTACCAGAGAGATTCATAACCTGTTTCCATCTCAGAGAGGAAAGGCATGGCGTCTGTCTGACTTGGCTTCTTTCTCCCAGAATTCTGTTCTGTTTTCTCCGCCTACCTAATTTTCTGTCCTTTCAAAGGCCAAGCAGTTTTCTTTATTAATTTACCAATGAAACAACAGATAGAAAGATGACCCTCCTCCATCAGCTAAGGATTCTGAGCATCTCCTTAAGTGTCTTTCAGCCATTTCAGATGCATCTGTTGAGAGTTCTCTGTTTAGGTCTGTAACCCATTTTTAAAATTGGATTATTTGTTCTTTTGATGACTAATTTTGGAGTTCTTTGTGTATTTTGGAGATCAACCCTCTGTACAATGTGCAGTTGGTGAAGATCTTTTTCCATTCTGTAGGTTGCCATCTTGTCTTATTGACTGTGTTCTTTGCTTTACAGAAGCTTTTCAGTTTCAGAAGGGATTAGTATCTGTGCTACTAGTGTTATATTTAGGAAGTGGTCTTCTGTGCCACTGCATTCAAGTGTACTTCCAACTTTCTATTCTATAAAGTCCAGGGTGGTTGCTTTCATGTTGAGGTCTTTGATCCATTTGGACTTGAGTTTTGTTCATGGTGGGAGATATGGATCTATTTTCATTCTCCTACATCCTGATATCCAGTTATACGAGCACCATTTGTTGAATATGCTTTCTTTTTCCATTTTATATTTTTTGCTTCTTTGTAAAAACACTTATTTTGTACTTGGTCTCTATGTGTGTAAGCCAGTTTTCCTTCTCTATGGGGTGCCAGATCTCCCCTGTTGAGGGTCTGAAGCTGTGCCCTAGCTACTGCTGCTGTAGAAGCCCTCTTCACCACATCCTGGCTGCCTCTGCATCAGGATTCATTCTTCACCCTGTTCCAGTGTAATCCTCATGCATAGGTGGGGCCACACCCTTATCCTGTCTGCACTACCCCTTCACAGTTGGTTCACCTCTGACCTTTAGTAGTAGTATGGCATGCCTTGCTCATCCAGCTTTCTTATTCTCTGCCAGGAACCCTTTCTACCACTCATGGTCTCTAAACTTTGGAGTTGACAAAGGACTATGTTTTGTGTGTGTGATACTGGATAGCAAAGCCAGGCTTTGTGTATCTGGTAAGCTCTCTGTGTGAAGCTGTACCCCAGGCCTTTCTGAAACTGCAAAAGAGTTCTTTCTAACTGTGAGGACGCAGTGAAGCCACCAAACATGGGTGTAAAGACCCCTTCATGGGTGTAAAGAAAGGTTTCTTTGGGGGAATTCAAGAATCTCATGACTACCTGTTGTTAGCAGAAAGAAGGGAAAAATGTTGGAAGAGTCTTACAGTTACAAGGGGTTGGTTATGTTGCAGCAGAAGTAAGGCAAGTTAGGGGAACAGTCCAGGAACTATTGTGGCCTTTGATCTATTAGAGGCCTGTTTGAGTTAATAGGGAACTAGATACCCTTTCGAGAGGTGGGAGGTTGTAGGGGCAGATGAGAAAGTAATAGCCTTTCCTGCTAACTAGAAACCCACTTGACAGGATTTCTGAGGAGTGTTGAGTGTTTCCTGGCTCAGAGTCCAGCCTGAGCTGAGCCTAGATTGTCACCCCTGACATTGTCAGTGATGCCGCCATTCTGGGGAATTGGGACCTAACACTAACTTGCTCAAGTTAGCCTTGAACTTTCCATTCTTCTGCCTCGGCCTCCCAGGTAGCTGACATTATGAAGAAGCATCCCAATGCCTCACTAAGATGATCTCGATAGCCGGGTGGTGACACATCAGTGTCATTCTGTATCCTTCATCCTGGTGACCACAAATGCGACAGTCGCTAGTGATTGCAGGAGCCATTACAGAGAGTGTAGTAGGAGCTACGTTCCCACCCAGCTCCTGTTTGGCTAGCTTTATACTCGAAATAATTACACAGAAACTGTAATCTTTTAAACACTGCCTGGCCCATTAGTTCCAGCCTCTTATTGGCTAATTCTCACATCTTGATTAACCTATTTCTATTAATGTGTGTAGCACCACGAGGTCGTGGATTACCAGAAAGGATCTTAACCTGCATCCATCTGGAAAGGAGAGTCATGGCGACTGATTGACTCGGCTTCTTTCTCCAAGCATTCTGTTCTGTCTACTCCACCTATCTAAGCTGCTGTTCTATCAAAGGCCAAGCAGTTTCTTTATTAATTAACCAATGGAAGCAACAGATAGACAGATGACCCACCTACATCAAGAGAGAAGTAATCCAAATGGATCTCAATTGGGCCCTAGGCATAGAAAGCCTGCCCTTACATCTTTGCTGTGAAAGGCTTATCAGATCAGCATCTTAAAACACCAGCTAAGCCATGCCAGTTTGTCAGACCATCCATTATATGTTAATTAAGACTATACAGTGTGGTAACTTTCAGTCCTGATAAAATGCCCAGGACAAGCAGCTTATAATGAGGAAGTTTATATTGACTTACAGCTTACTTATTTCAGATCCTGGCCAGAGGGCTCTTCTGTGTTGGGACCTGTGTCAAGGCAGTAAATCGTGATAAAAATGTGTAATTGGGGAAGATGCTCCTCTCCTTGCAGCTGGCAAAGACTGAGAAGAATCTGTGGTCCCGATACCCTCCTTCAAGGGTATGCCGACTGAATTGACTGTCTCCTACTGTGCTCCATTCTTCCCACAGGGCCACAGACTGGGGAAAAAGCCTTCAGCATATGAACCTTAAAGGACACTCCTGTTCCTAGCTAATGCATACAGTTAATAGAGTTATAAACCATCTCTATTTACCCGTTGCCTCTTCTCTGCACTATTATGTCCCTGGATCCTGTCCACTATCCATTTATCTGTTCATTCTTTAAGCTTCATGCTGCAGATTTTGAAAATATCTTTCATTGCCTTAGGATTTTAACCTCTGTACTCAAAACAAATGTGCAAAGAGACCACTGTGAACTCATTTAATGCCTTATAATATCTACCAATGAACTTCCATCTCCGTGAAAATGTCCATATCCACACTCTCCTGAGATTCCACTTTTCTGTCATAGGTCTGGGCTGGCCTTGGAGGCAGTGCACTTTTGTGGCCAGCTGACTGGTGCAGGGGCCTGGGAACTAGACTGATGCATTGATTCATGATACACTGCGGAGCAATACAGCTAAGATGGATGCAGAGCTGGCCCTGCAAAAGCAAACAACAACAACGACAGCCTTTTAAACATCAGCCATGTGATGGCATAATTGACAAGAATCTGGACCTCGCTTTCTCCAGTGATGTTTTCAGACTGATGATCATGCAGATGCCAATATGAAATCCCCAGGATGACGGAGGATGCTACCTGTCAGCCTCTGCTTTGGTACCCTGATTCTCTGCTTTTGTCTGTGTTTCCTCCTTCTCTGGATGGAGTACAGTTCTGTGCTCTGTAGAGTAAGTGACAGCAGTTCTCGACAAGAAAGGGGGTGTGAACCCTTTAGCAGTTAAGGGTTTATTGTGTGTGCGTGTACATTCCTTTGAGTTCATTTAAATAGATGCATATTTTCAATTTATTTTAAGAAGTGAGAAAATCAGATGTTAGTTATTTTTTGCCTGTGTGTTTTTAACAGAAAAAATTGCTAAAACAAACTTTAAATACAGTAGAGAATTCCTTTATAAAATGCGTTTGTTATAATCAGTACCAGCCACACACATATACATACACACTAAAAAAAAAAAAGGAAACCAAAAGCCCTTCTAATTTTTTTTGGTTGTGAGCCTAACTTTCAATGGCTGAGCCATTGCCCCAGGTCTCTTTTTATTTTATTCATTTATTTATTTTACAAAGACCAGTTATGGGCAATTCTTCAGTGCAGCTCTTTCATATACTTCTTTTTTCTGACTTAAATCTCTGTACTCAGGGAGACAGAGGCTGAAGTCAAGGAGGCACATGTAAAACTGAGACAGACCTGAAGAGAGAGGCAAACCTTCCCTTCAGGAGCCTGCCTCCGGCAGCTGAGCCTGAAGATAGACCCCAGAAACACTTGAAAGGTATGAACACGGTTAGAGTAGCCCAGGCTATACCTGAGGGTTTCAGAATAGACAAGCTGACTCCCTTTCAGGTGATGGATTAGACATTTGCCATAGGGACAAGAACTGTAGGCCGGCAGAGCGGAATAGAGCAGGCCATTTGGCTGCAGGCTTGGGGCTGAGTGACATGAAGTCATGCTTTGCAGTGAGACTAGGATACAGGCCAGTTATGGTCCTTACCAAGGAACTTTAGGAAGTACATCATATCCCCTGGTTTCTCAGTCTTGCCATGTTTGTATAATGACAGCTACAATGCACTTACTTGTTCTGTATAGGTGCCATAAAATGACATTCTACAATCCCACTTGATTGCTTTGTTATATCCATGAGGTGTGTTGTATCCCCTATGCAACATTTTATGGTGATCTCTTTATCACTTCATAGATGAAGAGTCAAACCCCAAAATAGAAGGGGCATGATTAGCTCAAATTAACTTAGTAGAGTTTGGGGTTGACCAGCTCTCTATGATTTCAAAGGCCATGCTCGAGATTGTATTTGAAATGTCCCCGAGAGGACATGTGGTAAAAGCTTGGTCATCACTGACACCTAGGTGGTGACAGGGTCCAGTGGCAGGTTCTTCAGTCACTGGAGATAATGGAGTCTCAGCCCATTTCTGCCACTTTCCCTCCTTGGCAGAGAGATGAGAGGCTTTGCCCTATTACTCTCCCCAAAGAGACAATGCCAATGCAAATTCTTAGTTAAGAGACATCTTGGTTTGTGAGTCCTCCCCCAACCAAGTTTTGCATAAGCTCTCAATTAAATAAAAACAAACAAACAAAAATATTGACCAACTATTTAGTCAACATTGTGTCTAAAAGGATGTTTTAATACCAAAACACTAGATGGCTATAAAAGCTAACTTGTGTAATATAAAGTTCCCTGTGTAATAATCCATTTTGTCCATGTCCCTCTTATTTTGTCACTGACTGGCATCATTTAGAAATCACCATCTTTAGAGATAAGAAATAGCAAAGACTAATAAACTACCATGATTGGTAAAGCTAAGTTACATAGATTAACAGTTGATTCTTCATTGGATTGTGCACTTTTGCCTTTAATGTATAGAATTTTGAAAATAAAAAGTTATAATATCTAAAAAAGGCTTTGAAGCTTTAGGAAACTCAGATAAGATTTATACACTTCAAACAAAAGGTATCTGAGACAAAAGATAGCAGTCATAAAAGACAGATCAAAGTTAGGTGCCAACACTCCGGAATCAAACCAGCATCAGAATCTGCAAGAACTCCCCTAACACACAGGGACAAATACTTCTCAAGCAAGGTGGCAGCATGCGTCTGAAATCCCAGCGATGGGTTCTTTGGGGACAGGAAGTTCCTTGGAGTCTCCTGGCTAGCCTGTCTAGACGATCTTCAAGTTCAGTGAAAGCTCCCATCTCAGAATAAGTGGAAAGCAATTGAAGAAGAAACGTGACACAGACTTCTGGCCTCCATACCTACATTCATGCACACCCAAATGTAAATGTGCACACTCACACAAACATGTACATGCACCATACACACAACGCCACACACACGCACACATTGAAAACAAACTTTACAATGTGTATTTTGTCTTTGGGGCCAGGCTCAGATATTCTTGGCCTGATGATATTGCATGTATGAGGCCACACATGTAATATATGTGTATGTACACATATATGGACCGATGCTGTCTCCCTGAAGACCAAGATGCGGCATTCACTGGGTAGCAGGCCGAGCTTTGAGAACACCAAGTGAAACCTGGGAGTAAGAGTTACATTTGAGTGTCTGGTTCCTGTTTACCAACTCCCCATTGGCCGAAGCTGGTCACATGGCCTTGTCAGTCACAAAGAATAGAGGAAAAACCCACCTCTACACAGAGAATTGAAAGTATGCTCAACAAGGCCACTGTCTTGTGAAAGTACCACACTACGCTGTCACGGACACAGGAAGGGGAGAATTGAGATCACTTTATGTAAAATTTTAGTTGATCCTTTTACACAGATGTGGTGTTTATCATTTTAGAGAGCCAGGCAATTTATTAACAATATGCCACAGAAATAATTTATTACTAATAAGCCCACATTCCCTAGCGGAAGAAGGCCTGCCTTGGTGACAAGAGCCCGCCAGCTTCAGGCAGAAGAGCAGCATGGGCTGACACTCATTACTCAGGGTTTTTAAAAATTTCCATTTTGACTTTTAGGACACAGTGTGCCCATGGAGCCTATGATGCCTCAAACCCACAATCCTTCTGCCTCTGTCTGCCTCCTGCTTCCTGCCGGATTATAGGCGAATTAAAGGCATGCCTTACCACACTCAGCTTACAAAATTCCCTTTTAACTGGAAAAGAGATTCCTAAATATGTGATCAGCCATGGGGAGTTACTCAACTGTCTGTTATATAGGGATCCAAAAGCAAATTGTATTCTGTTGAAGCATGCTTTTAAACACAAGAAAGATGCTTATTAGAGACGTGGATTTTCTACCCCCCCCCACAACTCTCTCTCATGTAGTCTCTCTCTCACACACGCTCTCAGGCAGTCTCTCTCTCTCTCTCTCTCTCTACACACACACACACACACACACACACACACACACACACACACACACACTATCTATTTAGAAAAAGCCAGTTTTTTAAAAGGCAAAAGCAATGACATGCCCCCTTTTGAAGAACAGTGATTGTTAAAAACCCCAGCAGGAAAGCTGCTGCAGCAGATGAGATGCTGAGAAAAAGAGATACGGTATCATGGCAACAACTGGGATTTCTGTCAGGGACCATGAAGGTTACGGCAGGTGACAACTAGTGTTCAGATGCCAGCCAGAGCAGTGATTCTATAACCATTAACTCTGGAAACCGTTGCTCACATTTACCAAGGCAGCTTGTGTCTCGCTAGTACCTGCATTGTAGCGTGTAATCTCGTGTGATCTCTTAACGTACTCTCATGATTGCATCTCACTAGTATGGGCCCATATATCTGTGGATGGTCAGGAAGGTGACTTTTCATTTAGCTATGTAGTTTTGATATATAGAATACAAAGTGGGACATATTCATAACTGGATCTATTTGTCCTACAAGGACTGTGGACACTTAAAAACCTGCCTTGTTCCTTTGCTCAGACTAACTGCACACAATTAGCTTACTTTGACCTCAAAGTAAGTTCAAACTAGACTAAAGGCATTTTGTAAATAGATTGTAAATTTAAAACTTCACAGCTATGCACAAGGTCAGAGCCACAGATGTCCAACCAAGGTTACTAAGAAAAGCAAGCCAATTCTTTGCTCGCCAGTCTGCTAACAAAAGAGCTTATCTCACTGGGCTTTTTTTTTTTTTTTTGGTTTTTCGAGACAGGGTTTTGCTGTGGCTTTAGAGCCTGTCCTGGAACTAGCTCTGTAGACCTCCCTCCCCACACCATCTGATCAAGGTCTCGCTCCTGGAACTTTGGAACCTTACCTTGCCAAGGTAATGGCTCAGATCCCTACTGCTTACCGTAGGAAGGTGCTCTTGACCTATGAGGAGTAATTCCTGGAATTTCTTTATTGCTGCAAGGCTCCTGGGAAAAGAAGAGTTTTTAGGTTAGAGCAGAAGAAGCTGGGAGGAATTAGAAGTTGGACGGGAAAACGAGAATAGAAGCAGAACAATAAAGAAACTGAATCAGAAAGGCACAGAGTGAGATGTTCGTTGGCCTTCAGACCTTTGCCGGTTTCTACGTCCTTTCTGAACCCCGAGAGGGCATTGGGACTGACCCCCAGAGGCTCTGGTTAGATTTCTTTCCAGACCTTCCCTCGCCATTTATTTTGTGGTTTCAGGGCTGGACATTTCCCTGCAATGTCTGCTCTGCTTCTTTTACCTCACGCTGTTTTTGACAGCTATTGGCTCTGATGCCCTCTGTATGAATGAACTTGTTTTATCTTGCCTGGGAAACTGAGGCCCAGTTCATACCTTTGCCAGAGAGGGGAAAAACAACTTTTTCACCTCCCCACGGGATGGGACTTCGCAAGCCTGTTTCCTGTTTCCCTCCGTGTGAACATCCTGTCCTTACTGTCAGCTTTTTGTGAAAATAACATAGTTCCCTCTATGAAATAAAAGGAAAAACAAATGCACTGGAAGTCTAGAAGGTTTGAGATACCAGTGTGTTTCTCGCCATATATTCATGGGAAACCACATAAAGAATTATTAACAGTGGAACAGGAGTTTTCCTTACCTCAGATCAGAAATGTTCCAGCCCCACATTCTAAATATACAAATCAATCTCAGATTTCAGGTATCTCAACTGCTTTGGTTAAGTCCTTAGAATTGGCCTTTAGCAAGTATTAGCTTTGCTCTGTAAGGTCCTTAAGTCCAATATACTCAATAATTATGGTCCAGAGGTCACGATGGCATCTGATTTTTGTGAAACACTCAGGACCAGTTATGGAACTGTGTGTTAAATGTATCTGCTTCAAGTGGATTTTCAGAAGTTGGTTACCAAATTCCAATCCGCGGGTGGTAAATTGTCAGTCTGACTGATTTCCACCTTGAGCGGAAGTGCCTGGGGTTGAGTCTGGACATAGAATTTCCAATCTGACATCACAGTTCATAACTGTTCGTGAGCTTACTGGATAAAGATGGAAGGAGCTGAGGAAGGAAAACTATGGATATTTCAGAAAGAGATCACCAAACCACCATCACAACTCACTGAGGTGTGAGTCTCTGGCGGAGGTCACTATCTTGTGACCATCACACGAGACACTAATGTCTCATGCCTGTTGGGACCTTTCCATGTATTTCTGACACACTCTGCGGTTCAATTTTCTGTCTCTGTAAAGCTTTGAGCTTTCTCAAATAGCTGAACTATTAGTGAAACAGCCTGTGGTTTTCTGCCTTCTTGGAAAATGACCAGGTCCATTGCTAAAAGTTCTGTCTATGCAGTGGCTTTACCTTCGCCTCCATTCCTATGGAGCTGACCTAGAATGAGGCCACACGGCTATGGAAGTCCTCTTTCAGGAATGCCGGATATCATGCAAGACTATCTATCCATATATGCCATGGGTATAGACTCCATATAAGCATGAGGGTAGTAGAATATATACAGGGAATATAGGAATAGACCTTGTATAACTTACCTGTCCCCCTAGACATGGAACCCAGTTCCATGTACATCACGTTTTCATTTTCTGATGAAGTTGCAGGCTCAGTCTTGTATGTCTTGGTTGGTCATACAATGACCTAGTTTGAGATTAGCAGTTCAGATCATAAGGTGAGTTGGGTCAAAGGTCATTGGTAAAACCCAATCACAACCTAATATTTCTTGCTCAACAGGAGAATCGGTTTCCTTGGAGGATGAAAGATGTTCTGGCCCTGAAAGTCTTGTTACAGTTTACTTTGAAGAGTTGGCCGAGGGCTCCAAATGGGAGTCTTACCTGCAATGAATGGTTTAAGCCTTGCTGACTCTGTTTACCATATAACTCAACTGGGATCTCAGAAGTTCCTCAGAGAGGCTTGGAAAATATGCACAAATGAATTACATATGGCTTCCTAACTCCAGCTGGTTCCAATAGATATTATGTCTTCATCTTCATGTTAGAAGAAGCTGCATGAAACAATTTATCCTCCCCTATGGGAGAGATTTCTCTGGAGTGGCAGAGTCTGGAGTTCTTTGGGAATTTATTGCCTACCGTATGGCATTCAAGTGTTTTAGCAAAGCTTGTAGATTGGTTGCTATCTCCTGCTTATCAGATCCAATCAGCGAAATTTCATTAGTGTAATGGATCAGCATGATTCCCTTGGAATGTTCAGGGAGCAGGGTCCCTGGAGAACGGATGAGGACATCGTGCTGAGGGTTGATACAACCCAGAGATAGGATAGACAGAAGGGATTGCTGGCCATGCCAGCTGAAAACCAATTACTTCTGATGGCCTTCACTCACAGGTGTAGAAAAACAAGCAGCTTTGCCAGATCAATAGTTGCACGGCAGGTTCCAGAGAACAAGCTGGTTTGGTCCTGCAATGGAACTCCATTAAAGCAGTAGCAGCAGTTTCTTGATAACGTTTATGATAACCCAGCCGCTGACTAAGATCCATCTGTCTTCTGTGAAGGTTGAGCAAGTGAATACGGAAGCTTTTCTCAGTGGATTTTCATTCACCAATGCGGCCTCCTTTACCTTCCTATGCCTTCCACTGGATCCTGCATTCTCCTGACACGTTACTCATCTGCCACAGTTCCATGCACATCCCTCTGGCTTCTGCCAACAGAAATTAACAAACTCCAGCCTTCTTTTGGTGTGCGTTGACTTCTTTGAGTCACACTTGGAATTTTTTTGGTGGGGTGGGGTTTGCTGAAATGTAACTTCAGAAGCCAAAAGTGGTAGGGCTAAGTTTTGAGTAAGATAAGCATTTTTAGGGAAGAAAGCTACAACAGGAGAGAAGAGGCCATTGTCTACTGTAGTCAAGAATGGGGAGGGGGGAACTTCTGTAGTCAAGAAAGGTTCCATAAAATGTCAGGTTTCAACTTTCAAAAATTGAAAATGTCATGGCAGTTACCCCCTTTATTATCATGAGACTATTCTTGCCCTACCCATACCCAGTTGTCCCAATTGTGATGGCTGATTTGCCTATCAACCTCATTAGCTCGAGACACACCCAGAGATTAGTAAGTTCACCTTGTATGTGTCTGTGAGGCACTTGAGTTATGAGCTTGGGTGGAATAAGAGGGGAACAGAGAGAGCCCACTAGCACAAATGTCTGTGTGTCTGTCCCCCCACCTCTCTGCTTCACGGTCAGTATGGTGTGAGCTGCTTTGTTCTGTCCTGCTCCCTACCATGATTGAAATTTCTGAAACAACAAGCCAAAATAAACCCATTCTTTCTGAAAGAGTTTTGATCATGTTTTTCTGTTACGCAATGAAGTTCTGACTAGAACAACTAATCAATGTGAGGTTTTTAACGAGGGACTATACATGATAGCAAAAGCTTGGCTGTTGCTGTCATTTAGTGGTGCATGAACTATGTTCTTGTTTCCCTGAAGTCACTCTTCTCATCTTTCCTGGACACTACATTTAGCGCTGAGTCAGGTGATGGATTAGGCAGCTCTGTAGATCAGAATTCCAATGTGGGTTTCATTGAGCTGCAAATCAACTAACTTATCAGGGCTATATTACTTTCTAGAAACTCCAAGAGAGTCTATTTCCTGTGTTTTTCAATTTATGGATATTTCTGACTATTATTGGCTCAGGACCACTATTTCTTCACTTTTGTTTTATTTATTTGTTTATTTATGTATTTATTTATTTATGACATGACAAGTCTCAAAGTACACACACCATAGTCTAGGTTGGATTGAAATCAGCCTGTGTAGCCTAGGCTGCCATCAGACTTGTGATAATACCCCTGTCTCAACCTTCTGAGTTTTGAGAATACAGGCCTGAGCCACCACACCTAGCTTATCCTTCAACTTTAGAGAGAGCAAGATTGTATTTTTGTTACAATTCTTTTATCACTGCTCTCTCTGCATTATGACTTTCGCTCTTCATTAGCCAGCAGGTGCACTCAGCACCGAGGGAGCCACAGCAGTTTCCAGGGAAAAGGCCTTCACTGTAGGACTTCTCAAACACTGCAGCTCGCGTCTTCAAAGTCAACGGGAAGTCATTTTTCTGTGATGGAATATGAGCTTGAGGCAACTCTGAGGATTCGATGATGTGGTTAGCGTGGGTGTAACCTGAAGACTTAATCAGCTGCTGCAGCTAACCAGAAGGAGAAGGAGTCAGAAAGAAGTGCACACAGGCCGTGGAAGCTGTGCTTCCCATGGCTCAATTACAGGTTTATTCAGCTGTGCTTTCCTTCAAGACAAGAGAAGAACCACCTCAAGTCAGGCAGAGGCCATCAAAGTTGTCTCCTTGGTCAAGAGTTGGAACGATTGCTTTGCTTTCTGCAGACCAGATGGCCTCTTTCCAGAATTGTGGATGTGGGACAGCCCAGCAGAAGAAGCCCGAGAGAAGACCAAGGGGACAGGGATCTCCCCTTGAGAGCCTGGGCAGCAGAACATTGGACAAACCAGTCATTCATATTTCTTAGGATCTCATGATGTTTACTTTGCTATTTTGGGCTTTCCTGGGGCCCAGCATTGCTTCCTATTTCTCTGTTTTGGGATGAGAATCTGTATTCTATGCTTAACCCTAGATTTTGGAAACCACTTGCTCATTTCCACACGTATGGAGGTGGAGAGGCATCCTACCATGAGTCTAACCCACGAGCCTCCAATTGGTACTGGTGGTTTATACGCTGTCCAGCCTATGTGTATCACAGCTTGGATTGGGGCATTCTGAAAAGACTGATCATTTGAATTTGTATGTATTTATGTAGTTGCTCTGTTTCAAGCATTTATTTAAACCATTAATAGAAAAAAAGTGTGATGGACCATGCCTTTAATCTCAGCACTGGGTGGGGGAGGGGCGGTGGTGGTAGATAGATATCTCGATCTGGGAGAGATAAATCTCCAGCATTTGCAAGTGACCTAGTTTACAGCATGTTGACAGACCGGCTCTGCTGGACGGAGGCAGCCCTTTGGCAGGACGCTGTAGGGTACAAAATACAGGTTGTCCTGTCGCTGATGCTGAGATGCCCTTCAAAGCAAAAACCATAAGGTAAGGGATGAGTCTGGACGCTACTGCATGTGAAATGGTGAAGAGAATGACCCTGACCCGGAGCTCAGCACTGACTGAGCTTACCTGAGGGCACTAACTGGCCTGTCTGTAGATGTCTTCCTGGCTCCTCACCCTCGGGACCTTGGCTCACTTTCCCGTCAGCCTTATTAGTTCATTGACTGACTTATTCATCCATTTAGAAGCAGGGGTTCCAGAAGCGAGACCAGCTTTGAACTCCGCTGTTCTGCCTGCCTCAGTTCCTTGGTGCTGGGATAAATTTATCTGTTCATCCCTCACCCCTTTGAATAAACTAGTCTACTCCCTTCAGAACCCTCAACTTTTTACATTAACTTTTTTGTTCTCTCTTTTTCTAGCTCATTTTAGTCTCCCTTTTATCAGAGAAACATATGACATCTTTTGTTGTCTACTAGAAGCTCATCTGACCTTCAAAAGTAGGCATGGCCTTAGAGAAAATGGATGGAAAACATCTTCTCAGCAAAGGGGCCCACGAAACAAGCAGGGTCACTATCCTATATGTGGAAAAGTAGATTCTAAACCAAGATTAGTCAGAAGAGGTAAGAAGGATATTTTACTCTGAGCAAGGAAATAAATAACCAGGAAGACATTATGTCATATATGTGTGTGTGGGTATTACCTAAGCCTGGCTCATGGCATTTCATAAACAATATACTATTGGACTTCAAGATAAAGATTAATTCCAACTCAGTAATAGAAAGTGATTTCAGCACCCCATTTTTCCAATAGACAGGCCGTCTGAACAAAAATTAATCAGCTTCATTAGAACTAAATGACATTTTACACCAAGTGAACCTAGTAGACATCTACAGAATACTCCACCCAAACACCAAAGAAGATACAGGTAGTCAAAAGCCCATTGATATTTCTCTAAAGTAAAGCCACTATTAGGACACAGGACAAATAGCAACAAATACAGAAAATTGAAATAACTCCATGTATTCCGTCTGACCACAACACAACAAACCTCAAAATCAAGAGCAAAGTAATCTGGAAATTATAGAAACTCATGGATATTAAATAACACGCTACTGAATGATGAACATCTCTGAGTAATTTTAGAATGCAGCTATAGGTTGCCTTATGGTGGCGTTTGTTATTATTTTTTAAGAGTTTATCCTAAAATTTGACTAATCCAAGAGGTTCTGTGAACTCGGAAAAAAAAACATCAGAAACTTCCAGAGACATTATTCCAGTTTTCTGGTTCTAGGTTAGATATTGCAAATTCCTTCTAGAAGAATGAAATAGAAATAGAGAAAAAGGAGAAGGACAAGAGAGAAGGAGGAGAAGGAGAAGAAAGAACCAGCAAGGAAACAGAGTAGCACAGGATGGGCAAGAGGAAGAAAACAAGGGAATATCTGCCAAAGAGGCCGTTAGATTTCTGCAGGAAGACACCTTTTTTCATTGGTATTTCTGTGGATGCCCTGTGGTCTTCCATGAACTTAATGTCAGGGTGTTCTACGACATCTTGCCTACATTGAAAATATGGATTAAAGGATAATTTCAACACTTATATTTGTTAGAAGATGAATTCATTGTGAGATTAATTTACATTCAGCCCTAATGTATCTAAGTTATCTTGAAAAAATAGGTTGAGTGTAGAAGTCAACAAAGTAGAATTAGTTAGAAAAATACAGTAAAACAGCTATTTGGATGGCGGAGCTTCTGGCTCCAGAAAGTATCCCGTGTGTTCCAGCGTTCTGGAGGAGTAGTTCCTAACAGCTATAGCAATGGAGGCAGCAGGGAGTGAATGATCAGGAAAGAAGTGCCGTGCCCCTTAAAGCAAGCTTCACTAGAAGTCAAGTGCAGATGTTGAAACTTTATTAGATCTTATGCCTAGGATTATGTTCGCTATTCATGTGCATTAATTTGTGTTTGTTAATTATTAAAACTTAATGAGATTCTTCTGAAACAATATTGAAAGTTCTCATTTTGAAGTTGGCCCTTCCTTGCTTGCTTTATTTTTATTTTATTTTTTTTTAGTTTTTCATTATTAAACAAGAGGTGAATTAACCCCTCACATTACTTCTTTCTACTGTTGCTTTATAACTATTAATGATTATTTCTTTTTGCCTATTGCTAGCAACATTTTATCCTCTAGACAACCAGATTTAGACGTAATTTTATTATTGCAATTATGAGTTAAGCATTAGGAGTACTTGGTAAATGGGAAGAGTTATTATTTATGTATATTAAGCAGTTTATGTTTCCAATCACTGAAATAGGTAGAGACTCTAGCATATATTATTTTTATAAGAAATTTCATTTAGTATTGCAATAGCCATGCCAGCTAATGAACTGGCTTTCTGTTGTTTTGTGACAAGATTTTACATAACCTAGGCTGGTCCCCAAATCCAAACTCTTCAGCCTCTAACTTCAAGTGCCAGGGTTGTGTGGACATGCCATCATAACCTGTTACAACAGCCCATTAAAGGATACATCATTGTCTTTATATCACAGAGGAATAAATGATGAGGATGAACCCCCTGGATGACAAATCTGATGGCTACAGGGTCTCTGCTTTCCCACACCACAGTCTTTCAGAAACCCGAGGAAAGGAAAGGACACATGCTTTAACAGGCAGGTCCTGATACGCAAACCCCAATTCCTTTAGAGGTTCTGGCTTTTAACTCCCTTTGTTCCCCAGTAGCTGCTTTTTTTCTCGAGCTATTTATTTCTTTTTCCTCTGCAGTGATCTTAGTTATCTTTCTTCCGCCACCTTGGGCTCATTAGAAAGACTGAAATGAACAAGGCAAGGAAGGAAAGCGCCTGAAGAAAAGTAGTTTTTCATCCATGAAAAAGCGTGTTTGGAGACCAATGTACCTAATAAAATAAGTCTTGCACACTAAGAGGAAAGTTTGCCACTGCCAGAATAGCAGAAAGATGGCTGAGGAGCTGGGGATCGCACGACACACACACACACGCACGCACACACACACACACACTGCAGAAGATATATATATATATATATGTGTGTGTGTGTGTGTGACATGTACCCTATATATTATCATTTTTTTTCTTCTGTAAATACTTTATAAACCCAAGTGTTGTTTTTAAGTATCCATTTACAATTACCTAAAACTTTTTTTTGATTATGTCCCTATCATCTTTTATTTTTTTTGTTTTTAATTATTTATTTATTTATTAAAGATTTCTGTCTCTTCCCCACAGCCGCCTCCCCTTTCCCTCCCCCTCCCCCAATCAAGCCCCCTCCCTCGTCAGTCCAAAGAGCAATCAGGGTTCCCTGCCCTGTGGGAAGTCCAAGGACCACCCACCTCCTTCCAGGTCTAGTAAGGTGAGCATCCAAACTGCCTAGGCTCCCACAAAGCCAATACGTGCAGTAGGATCAAAAACCCATTGCCATTGTTCTTGAGGTCTCAGTAGTCCTTATAGATTATATTATACAATGCATATAATTGCACACACAAAATGATTACATTCTTGTTTTTGTAATATATGTCATCGGGAAAACTGAGCTTATTCTACCAATTTTGTTGCCAGAACAGAAGAGAGTTCATTGATAACAGGAAGGCAAATCCACTCGAAGACCTACAGCTCCTCAGGCACACACAGACACTTAAGGATGCTCTTACATACCAACTAGCCTGAAACGAAACAAAGGAGACTGAATGACGTATTTGAGGAGAACCCCTATTAGTGGTCCTGATAGGTGGGATAGTAGGCTCAACAGATCAAAAGAGCACAACCGCAGAACAAAAGATGAAATTGTACAGACGGGCTGCAACCGTAGACAGAATACTCTAGTTCGCAAGTGTTGAACTAGATCTAATCTTAAGCAAAGATTAGACAGTGTGGCCCAAATGAAAGAGGGATTTCTGGAGTCAAGCTGCCTTGAGAAGATTTCTTAATTTTTGTAGCTGTGAACTCTTTTTTTCTAAAGCTGGGCTAGAGATAAAGTCTGTGAGGATCAAATAAGATAACTTGTGTTAAGACTCAGGATGGCGCCGGGCATGTAACAGATGCTTAGTAAGTACTAGACACATCTGTTCAGTGCAGGATGGAGCAGTGCAGGAGAAATGAATGTCCCTCCCAGGGCCTCCTGGTAACCTGGCCTCTCTGGGGCTGAGGATGGTAGCTTGGTTATTGGTTGCTTTACATCTAATATCCACTTCTGAGTCTTTCTGGGTCTGGGTTACCTCACTTCGGATGATTTTTCTAGTTTCATCCACTTGCCTGCAAATTTCATGATGTCATTGTTTTTTTTTTCACTGAGTAATACTCCATTGAGTAAATGTACCTCATTTTCTTTATCCATTCTTCAGTTGAGGGGGCTCTAGGTTGTTTCCAGGTTCTGGCTATTATGAATAAAGCTGCTATGAACATAGTTGAGCAAGTGTTTTTGTGGTAAGGTTGAGCATCCTTGGAATGTATGCCCAAGAGACTGGTATCGCTGGGTTGAAAGGAAATGGACCGGATGTCCTGGGTAAACTGGTGTGAGGGTGATTGGGGGGGGATGGGAACATAAGGGCTCAGGATGGTCGAGTTGGGGGCAGGAGGGAGGGAGAGAGTAGTGGGAGAGATATCTCGATAGAGGGGGCCATTGTGGGGTTGGGGAAAAACCTGGTGCCAGAGAAACTCCCAGGAATCCACAATGATGACTCCAGCTAAGACTCAGGGCAACAGTGGAGTGGGTGCCCAAACTGACTGTCCCTTGCAATCAGATTGGTGACTACCTTAATTGTCATCATGGAGCCTAGTCTAGTACTTTATGGAAGTAGATGCAGAGATCCATGGCCAAGCACAGGGCCGAGCTCCGGGAGTCCATTTGAGGAGACGGTGGAAGGATTGTATGAGCAATTGGAGGTCAAGATTGTGATGGGGCAACCCAAAGAGACAGCTTGTGGGAGCTCATAGACTCTGGACAAAAAACTGGGGAGCTGGCATGGGATCATCCTGCGCCCTCTGCATCTGGGTGACAGTTGTGTAGCTTGTTCTTTTGTGCGGCCCCTGGCAGTGGAACTAGAACCTGTCCTCAATGCGTGGACTGGCTCTTTGGAACCTGATCCCTATGGTGGGATGCCTTGTTCAGCTTTGGTGCAGGGGTGGCTGGGGGAGGAACTTGGTCCTGCCTCAACTTGATATGCCATGCTTTGTTGATTCCCATGGAGGCCTTACCCCATCTGAATGGAGACAAGAAATGGATGGTGTAGGTGAGGTGGGGAGTGGAAGGGAGGCTTGGGAGGGAACAGGAGGAGAGGAGGGAGGGGGAACCGCTGTTGGTATGTAAAATAAATAAAACAACGGTGAGTGAACAAAAAAGGAAGAATGCCTTTGCTAGAGCTGTGGAATTTGCATAGTGCAAAAACACCCCTGTCCTGGCCCCAAAAATTCATCGAACAGATTAAAGATACAGGATGTGTAAGCCTTTGTTGGCTCAGTATATTAAGTTCCTCTAGAACCTGCCCACTTTGTGAACTGTAATTGGCTGAAATATAAATGCCTTTCCCAGGGAATGTCCACTGTGGGAGTTTATAAGCAGATGTGTCACTCTGGGAGTATTTTAAGTAGTTGGAGGTAGTTACGAACACAAGGCCGCTCCCTACCTTGCTGCCTCTGTGGTCCTCTATAGAAGATCATCGGACTCAACTGTAAATAAAAATTCTTTTCATGAGTTGTGTTGATACTTGGTCAAACCTTCTGGCAAAACTGAGAATTTATGTTCCCATGGTCCTTCCTTTGGAGCCGTACTTTTGGAGCTGCATGTTTAATAGGTCACTGTCAATGACCCATTTTGTCATTGGCAGCTACTCTTCAGAACTGCTGCTCATGCTGCCTGCTAAAACTGTCTTCCCGTAAGCGGGGCGTTAAGTGGAAAGGACGCCACTTGGCCTCCTGCCGTCTCTAAAGACCACCGGCTTTATGAGATTGAGATGCCGGATCTTGAACCTCTCTGTTTGCCTGATTCTGCAGCTTTCTGCTGTCAGACAGCTCTACAAGACACTTTCACGGGAAGCTTAACTTCATCTGCTGATTTTGCATTGGACATTCTAGACGGCACATATTTTGATGCTTGTCTTCCAGGTGTTTGAACATTTTCTACTTTTCTTTAAAGTATAAATCTTATGTGCAGAAACATCCATCTTTCTGAAACCAGACCTTGAAAGGTAGGACAAAACTTTGATAAGAACCAAGAACTGTCCCTTTCCACCATCCACACAGTGTCAACCACCCACGGCAGGCTCACTGGAAGATGGGGTGCTGGACTATTCTACCTTCCTCTTTTAGACTCAACTCCTACGCAGCCACCTTTGAAGGTTAGGTCTTCTTATTCTCCAGTTGTCCTGTGCTCTTCAGAGAATCTAACTGCCCACCCACTGTCTCTTTCTCCTTGCTCTTTCTTCCAGAACCCCTGGATTTCCTGTTCTTCCTGCCCTCTGCAGAAGCATTCCCACCATGTAGCCTGTTCTATACAACTGTTCGGTGTTGTGTTAGCAAGAATTTTCTCTGCAAACCCTGTATTCAATATGAAGGCCCTGTGTCAGTCATCAGGACTACCCCCTGTATTAAGAACTCTGCTTTTATAAATTGCAATCCCACCCTATTTCATGGTTTACATTGATTTATTCATTTACTTTCCTTTTCCATTATAGAATAAATTCTCCAAAGGCAAGGATTATGTTTTATTAGATATCATGTTCTCAGTCATTATAATGGTACTTGGCAAACAACAGGTGATAAATATGTATTTCCCAATGAATGACTGATATCTACTTGTTCCTGATCCTAAATGGGAAAATGTAGTAATTTATTTGTTTGTGATTAATTTCTCACAATGAGATGGAGCTATTTGCTAAGTATCCACCAAAACCTAGAAGGGCAGTGTTTATGGGTGAACAACAGAATCTTTATGTGTCTTTAGATTATCATTCCTATATGAGCTGAGAGAAGGAAAATTTGCAGCATATACTAATGACACTCACATGGGCTGAGGAGAGGAGGGAGGTGTAACAGTATTGTTAAGAGCCTCAGTAAATGCTGGGCACGGTGGCCCATGCCTGTATTTCTGGTCCTAAGGAGGCAGAGGCAAGCAGGTCCTGGGGTTCGGTGACCAGACAATCTAGTAGAACCAGGGAGGTCACATTGAGAGACCAAGACTGAAGAAAAGGCTGATGGCTTTTAAAGAAGGAAAGTCTATAAGGTTCAGTGTGGTTGGCTTTATGTTGAGGTCTTTGATCCATTTGGACTTGAGTTTTGTGCATGGTGATAGATATGAATCTGTTTTCATTCTTCTACATGTTGATATCCACTTATGCCAGCACCATTAGTTAAATATGCTTTCTTTTTTCCATTTGATATTTTTTGCTTCTTTGTCAAAAATCAGGTGTTCGAAGGTGTGTGGATTGATATCTGGGTCTTCTATTCGGTTCCATTGGTCCTCCTGTCTGTTCTTATGCCAATACCAGGCTGTTTTCAGTACTGTAGCTCTGTAGTAGAGTTTGAAGTCGGGGATTGTGATGTCAATAGTAGGTTTCCGTGGTGATATTTTGTATATGTTTTAACAAATAAAGCTTGTCAACAGAGCATATTCGTGAAGAGATGCGAATCAATCCAGTGTTGTCAGCCAGACTATGTGTTACTATTTCAGTTTTCAAGAGTGCTAGAAGCATCATTTGTCTATGATACGAAACATCTTTCCCCCCTTTCTATCATGTCTTAGAAGTTTTGTTAGTGTTTTTAAGCTGGGCATTCCCAATACTCTTAAAGATTTTGTTTGCAAATGAAGGAACCATTTAGATTTTATTCTGAAATTAATCTTTGAAGAAATTACATATGAAATTAACCATATCTATAGCTTTAATATTTAGCTGTTTCAATGTTAATGGCTTCATTTGGTACCGGGAGACCAAAAATCATTCTATCTTAGGTCTTTTTCAGTTAAGATTTTTAGCATTACTTCATCTAGTTGAAATTTCATCCAACTTGATTCATTTGAATTTTTTATGATGATACAAGAAAGGGGTCCGATTTTGTTCTTTGAACAATATCCAATTTTCTCAGCATTATTGATGAGGAAATCTTTCCTGTGGTCTATCATTAGTGTCTGAGTTAACTACCCAGTGGTCATGTGGAATTAGTCTGGTCTCTGTTTCCCCCCACCAGGTGATAAATCTGTCTTTGTGCTGGGGCAAGCTTCTACAGTCCAACCATGGCCGTCTGTGCTGTGTCACCTTGCACATCATACCCGACTGCCTCCTTCCTTTCTTCCCACCTCCCCTCCCCCTTTCCTTTTTATTATTCTCATTTCTCTTTGGTCTAAAGTTTAGAATTACTATACTATCAATGAACAGAGTCAAGCAGCACTTCAGAAACAGGTGGGTTAAATTCTGTTCAATGAATATCTATTTCTTTATTAAACCTATTGACGATTTTATGACTTATTTTACTAATTTTGCTTGTACAAACACGCTCTTGAATAATAGCTTATGCATAAGATAGCTTATTTAGTTGAGAGGCAATACTTCATTTGTCGTTCTTGTATTAACTCCGTGTTTGGAATTCCTTCCATCCCTCTTGGTGATTTTATTAGGTACAAATTTAAGCTGGATGATCCAGCCTAGGTGTCTGTACACAAAGCCCATAGATACCAAGCATCTTGGTTTTTTTGTTTGTCCTGCAAGATAATACTGTTTTAATATTCTAAGTGACTGAAAGAATTCAAGACTAGTATTTTGTGTTTTAATAAAATTATGTAAAATCAAATGTTAATGTCATAATTCAGAGTTTTCTGGGAACAGAGTCGTTTGTACGATGGCTGTGGCTTCAACACTGAACACCTACAGCATGGATCACATCTCTGAAAAACCTAGCATCTACTGCCTTGCCCTTTACAGGTAACATGTGCCATGTTTTTGTAGGCTCTGCTATAAAAACAAGAAATTCAGGGCATCTTCATAGTTAGGAGTTGGGGCTTCCTATTGGATGCAAGAACTGACTCCAGGGGAGGTGGAGTCAGTTACAGAACATTTTGGGTTCTTTTGGCATGAAAAGGCTCCTATTAAAATGGGCAAAGAAACAAAAGCATCCAGTCTGCACAGGTGATAAAACTCAGAAGCCTTCACAAGGGATGCATAGAAAGCCTGAATTACTCACCTTCGGCAGGAGACTCTTCCCAGAATTTTAAAGGGTCTTTGCCACATGCCTCAGGATCCAAATAACATTCTAGAAAGTTACATAGGGTAGTCTGTCTTTAAATGTTTCCTAAATATTTATGACTTATTTCATGTGGGGTGAAAGAGGAGCCATGTCAGAGCGCACAGGGAGAGGTCAGACACGTGGGAGCCATCTTCCCCCACTAGGTGGGTTCTGGGGATCAAATACAGCCTGCCAAGTTTTTCAGCAAGCATTTTACCAGCTGAGACATCTCATTGGCCCCAAGAGGTCTTTTATTTACCATTATAGGCTTTGGTAGACAGATCATTGTTGCAAAATAATTTTTAACTTACCTTCCTTTATTACTCTGTTATCTTTTTCTAAGTTACTGTCAATTGTATTATATTATATTGGATACAGCAAACACATTGGATTTTTCTACTTTGATTTGCAATGTCTTATTTAAATTATTCATAATAACTATTAATGAGTCAATGGTAATTATTATTCAATGAAGACTGTGATTGGCAATATTTAAAATCCATTAAATGAATTATTTGGAGCTACATGGGGAATGCTGTGACTATCTTTCCCTACCCTCAACAAAATAAATTAAAAATGCAATTAGAAAGCAAAACTGAGAATCATAATTTTTGCCAAAACAATTATGTTGTAAATTCTAGGGCATTTTGCCACCAAGTTTGTCTCTGAACTTCATAGGAAAACAGCTCGAAGGGAATGCAGTGATACTAGGTTCTGGTTCTAACGCATGAGCGGAAGGAGCGCTTGTCTCTTGTCGGCTTAGAATCAATGCTATGTGATGGAGCCCCAGCGCTAGTGTCATGAACTTCGTGGACGCTTTACTGCTGGTGGGTGCTAACTGTACTCGCTGTGTCCTTCCTCCCTGTCTTTATGAGACGAGCATTGCTTTTGTCTATGAAACATCAGCTGGTAAGCAGCTAGCATTGGCCAAGTGGCCATTTAGCTTGACTTTCTGATGGATGACTGGGATGAGTTTCCCACGGAGATAGCCCACTGTTTCTCGGTCATTCATCTTCCTGTCTCATTAGACACCTGCATCAAGCCGGGGAATGCCAAAGTGTCACGGTCCTCAGGACTCCAAGAAGGAAAGCATGAGAATCTAGCTAAAGAAAACACATTTCCTCCAAGTCTGTACATGTTACTGCCTTACTAAAAACAGAAGCACAGATTATGTTCCTCTAAGGCTACGGTAATGTAAAATACTCACGATGCTGTTGAAGTGACTAAAAGCCCAGGATATGTGTTTCACAGAACAGTTTATACCACAACAGGTGACCACTTGAGCAGGAGCCTATGTAAGGCGTGGTAATGGTCCCGTGTCAACCTGCTCAGGTTAAGGGGCAGTGAGATTGGATAAAACGTCATTTCTGGATGCTTCTGTGGTGCTGTTTTAAAAGATAGGCCTTTGAAAGTGCTTTCTCTTCTGGTCTCTTTGGCCTTGGCGGCAGAAGCAAGATGACGAAAGGAACGTCATCCTTCGGAAAGCGTTGCAACAAGACACACACGTTGTGCTGCCGCTGTGGCTTTAAGGCCTACCACCTTCAGAAGTCTACCTATGGCAAATGCGGCTACCCTGCCAAGTGCAAGAGAAAGTATAACTGGAGTGCCAAGGCTAAGAGACGAAACACTACCGGGACTGGGCAGATGAGGCACCTAAAAATTGTCTACCAAAGATACAGGCATGGATTCCGTGAAGGGACAACCCCTAAACCCAAGAGGCAGCTGTTGCAGCATCCAGTTCATCTTGAGGATTTCAATCTGTCATAAAATAAATGTTCTGGTTTCCAAAATTAAAAAAAAAAAAGATTGGCCTTTGAATCCATGGATTGGTTGTCACCAAGAGGGAGGGCATTGCTGAGTGTGGCAAGGGCCTGAGAAGAACAAAACCCCAGGGAAGGATGGGCTTTTCTTTCTTTTTATCCCTGAGCTAGGGGCTCCACTCCACTATCCATTCCATGACTTTCAGCGTTGGAATCTTGGTTCTTCAAACTTCAGATCTCACATCGTCCAATTTCTCAGCCCCTAAAATCAAGTGAGCTCGATACACTCTGTGGTAAATCTCCCTGTAAATATTTCCATTTCACCAGTTTTCTTTCTCTGAAAAAGCCGAAGTAGCAAATCTGCTCATGAGGTGACAAAGTTCCAGCATTTAATTATAGTTCTGTAAGGACTTGCAATGTAGAAATGCAGCACGGTTAATCAAGGAATGCACTTTCTGCCTTCTAAATACTTACGGAATTAAACACAGAAGCCCTGAGGGCTGGCCCGTTTCTGTGGTGACTAATTTCAAATAACAATGTTGATTCTGAGCTGGCATAGTCCCTAGAATAATCCTATAAACTTATATCCTGCTTTTAGCTAATTGTTCTTGATTGAGAAAATGAGACGGCAGCTCAGCGCTTCAGATGCTGGCGAGTCCCTGCGGTCCAAGTCCTTGCTATTACTGACTTAGACCAAAAGTTAGAAGCTTCATAGAGAGAGTGGCACAGCAGACATCCTGGCTTGGCGAGCCTGTGTCTGTGGCCTTTCTCTGCGACTTCTGCAGAAGGAAAGGTGTTGTGTGGCAACAGAGGCTTCTGCTCTGTGTACTTCCAGATGTTGACGCTGATAGAAATCTTTGGAGATCCACTATTCGATACCATTTCACATATAAGGAAACAGAGCCATGGATTGCCCCTGAGAAAAGAGTTTAAACACCTCAACAGAGCTCATTGTAATCGCACTTGACTTTGTTAATCTGTTTGCTTTGGTGACTTTTCTTCCCACACTCATTTTTAAGTTAATAATTGGACTCTTCATTTAATAGGCTTTTGCTAATGGTCTTCTCCATAGAAAGCAGTGTGATGCCTTAAGGAAAGGTACATCCTTGCTTTTCTTTTCTGTGATGAAGTATTCATGATTTGCCTAATGCATTTGGCTTGCTATCAGCTCGCTTAATTTTATGCCTGAGGCGAAAATCCTTTGCCCACTGATTCCTGTAGTGCTTTGGCCTTAGTAGGATAAGATGCTTGGTGAGTTCACTTCCCATGGTCATTGTCATCACGTGCAGGCCATCCAAAGCCTGTGTTATGGAGTCCCGATGAGTGACCATGGATTAGTGCTTTTCATGGCCAAGTCATCATGACCTCTGCCTTCTCCATTTTTATCAGAGTCTTTTTCTTCTTTTCTAGAGCCACAAACAAATGTGGGCATGACCTCATGTACTTTATCAATGTAAGGAACAGAAATGAGAGCAAACAATTGTTACAGGAAACCCTAAATATCTATTAAGCAGGAAGAAAAATATTTTCAATACACCTAAAGATTGGGACAAGAGCTCGGTCGATCACAGTAACAACAGAGATGACAGAAAGAAGTCTCCTGTTACAATGGGACTAGGGATGCTCAGCCTTCCAACATGCATCCTTTAGAGGCACATTTAACTCTAAGATGCAAGCATCTTCCCACCCTAACTGTGTGGATAATCTTCTAGAAATAGAAAGAGTACCATTGCTGGAAGGCGTAGTTCAGTGGTACAGTATTGGCCTAGAAATAGACAGACTTATAATTTGTTCTTAAGTTAGAGTCTCAATTAATAGCCTAAGATGTCCTTGACCTTAGTATTCTCTTGTCGTGACTTGTGAGGGTTGGAACAATAGAAGATCATCACATCTGGCTAAAAGATCTCAGCATCTTCCTTCTTTCTCCAAGTTTCTCCATCCTTGTCCAGCAGTAGGTAGCTTCGGTAGCCCTGTGATCATCACATTTTTTTGGCCCTGGAAGGACAATGACATCTCATCTGACAGTGTCTTGACAGGAGGATTCCGTTGTGGTCAGGCAGTAGAGATGATCTAGAGAATAGTGGGGACAGAGGTGGGGGGGGGATGACTCAGAAATAAAGCGCTTGCCACACAAGCGGGAGAGCAGAGTTCAGATCCCTGGAAGTCACATAAAGCTGGGTATTAGAGCTCAGCCCTGCAATTCCAGGGCCGCTACAGTGAAATGAGAGGCAGAGGTAATAGATTCCTTAGATGGCATCAGGCCTCTCATCTCAGAATATGGCAAGGAGGAAAATGAGGCCTGATGGCCCACATGACACACACATGCCCATACTCACAATTCACAGAAACACATATGAACACACACACAGTACACTCACAGAATCATTCACACACACACTCACTCAAACACACACTCACACTCTTTGCATACACATGCACAGCACTTACATGCATACACTCACAAACATACATATATAAACACATACATAATACACACAGACACTCTCATACTCACACACACACTCACACACACATACACACACACACACACACACACAGAGGGGGGTTATCAGTGCTACTCCTTACAGAAACAGTGTGTGTTTTGCAACCAGGACTTCACGATTCACAGAGCCAAAATTCTGGGTTTGTGAGGCCCAATATCTTTAAGTGAGTTACGAGTGTTATAGGGAGCATATTCTATTCTTTAGCTACCATTCTGATATCTGGACTGTCATACATTCCAGGCATTGAGGTAGTCTTCCAGATATGGCATGAATTTAAAGTGACCGTCATCCTGGAGGGTCGCTTTCTTCGTGAGTTCTAATACCTAGCACAGTACCTTGACTGTATTTTCAAAACGCCAGTCAGCCAGTCACCCAGGGAAGATAAATGGTGACAGCTCTGGACATTGGAGTGTGTATAATATTATAGTGTATCCTACGTCGTTCTGTGGTTATCCGTCTTTGGATGGAAAGTATACCTGGCTGTCTGACTTAGCTGGATCTCACTCATATCAGTATCTCAGTAAGTGTGTCCTCAGATGGCTGACAACTACTAGAGGAAAGGCTAAACCTTTCTTATGTTTTGACTACATTGTTGATGTGGGTGAGTCTCTGTTTTGTGTTGATTTCATTGGTTAATAAAGAGACTGCCTTGGCCCTTTAATAGGACAGAAAATTAGGTAGGCGGAGTAGACAGAACAGAATGCTGGGAGAAAGAAGCTGAGTCAGGAAGTCGCCATGACTCTCCTCTCTGAGATGGATGCCCGTAAGACTCGTCCCGGTAAGTCACACTCAAGTGGCAATATGGATATTAGAAATGGGTTAGATCAATATGTAAGAGCTAGCCAATAAGAGGTTATAACTAATGGGCCAGGCAGTGTTTAAAAGAATACAGTTTCTGTGTAATTATTTCGGGGCATAAGCTAGCCATGCAGGAGCTGGTGCGGCCAGAACGCAGCCCACCGCTCCACTTACTACACATTGTGTCTGTCTCACACAGGTTGCTGGGAGTAGGTGGGGAGGCTTCAGAACCTACCCATCTACAGGTGAGGCAGGACGGGCAGCCCTTCACAGCCATCCATGGCTCTGGTTTGAGTTCTCACTTCCTGATCCTCCGAAATAAGAACCATCTGTGCCATACGGCCCTGCAGCTGTGACAGGGCCACTGGGGTCTCCGAGCTCTCCTGTTTCCCTTTAGGGTGTGGTAATAAATCTCTGTTGTTTGGCATTTTTATCACATTGCTAAAAACAAAACTAGTGCAGTTGTCTATCTTGGTCCGGGTGAGTTTTGGTTTTCTAGAATAGAAAGTGTTGACTCCAAACACCATGTCAACAAGTGGCTAAGATTAATGCCCTGGTTTCTTCAGTGATGACCACATCAAAGGTCGATTTCATTTTAGCAAGTGTGGTGTTCTTTTAGCAGAAGTAGTTTGGGAAATAAAGACTGAGGCAGTGAAGTTTGGAGTGTTTAATTTATGGCACACAGTGGAAAGAACATGACAGACGGATGCTTCCTCACTGATTACTATTAGGACGGCAAGTCACGACATTAAAATAGACATAAGAGAAGAATTGCATTGGAAGGTTAAGCCAGAAGTGGTACATGTTTCTGATCATATCTCCTTGCTAATTTTTCTTTGTAAAATTGTAACTATTATTGTGTCTTAGTAATTAAAAAATTCGAAAGCAATCCTTTTCTTATTTCTTATAAAAATAAAATTAATTAAGACCTCATGTTTTGTAAAATATAACGTCTTACATTTATAATATAATATAGATATGGCTACAACTTATGTGTATCACACATGCATATATGTCTTTCCCAGCTCTGTAGCTAATAAGGTCTATGAACAAGGATAAACCTGGTAGCACTAAGGCTGAGGAACGTTCATATTGTACGTTCTAATTCATATCTCATCTGGCAAAAGAAATAATATGACTGTTCCTTATTACTTGTTATTGTTACTGTTTTGTTATTTTGACACAGTTGATGAGGGAAAGCTTCTACTTAATAAACATTCCACCCAATGAGTGGAGGATGATCCGATTAGGAAACCAGGATTTTTTAAGCCTAAGGAATCAGTTGGTATAACTCCTGACAATTGTTGGGGCTAACACCACAGGGAGCACCAGTGAGTCAAAAGGCAGCTGCTTTTTTTGGGGGGGGTGACACCAAACATGATCTAATTTTGTCAAAAAATGTGCCTAACACTTCAAGTGCTTACTTACTAAGCTAAGTGAAATAGAAGAGGCAGAGACACTAGTTGAATGATGTCACAGTGGATGGGTTGATGTGCGGCATTGTGAGTCAGGTAAGATTTTTCTTTTGAAAGCAGACTCTTATTTAACCCAGGCTGCCCTCAAATTCAACATGAACATGAGGGTGACCTTGAGCTTTTGAATGGTCTTTCTGATCTGTCTCTCAAATGCTGATATTAGAGTTACACACCATCCCCAGCTTTTCATATAAATCATTACCATGGCGGGGGGACTCTCATCTAATAGAGTAAGGAACCTATGTAGTAACATACATGACAGAATACTAGATCCGATATATGTACCTTGTGATCTTAGCTAAAACCACAATGTGAACATTTACATAACAGTCTAGTCAGTTGTGAACATTGATTAAATATCTGACAGTAGAAACACACATGTGCTTAATAAAATAGTATGGGCTTTTGTAAGAAAAAAATTTATATTTAGAGATGCATAATGGAATATTTGCATAAAATTATGCGGTATCATGAACTTGCCTGGTAGTGGTGTGGTTGGAGAGGTAGGAGGTAACCACAGGAGAATGAGCACGAGCTGAGAATGGCAGCCTGACTGGAAAGTACATGTATTTTCCTTGCCTTCTTCTCATACTTTAAATGTTTTAAGATTTCACTCAAAATAGAAATATCATGAATTCTAAATAAAAGTGTATATTTTGTCTTTTGACCTTTGCATGGACATGCAATGATGAGCATGACTAGAAAATGATGTTTGCACTCAGCTCTGCCACCAGTAACCCCAGGTGTGCAATTCATTTTCTTCTCCATGCTTGATAGAGATCTGACCCTGCTTTCTTTGGTTAAAGAGCTCTCTGACACCACACGTTTCCAGGAAATCACAATTAAGAGGTTTCTCTCCATCTACCTTCTTACCTTTGCAGGGAAAATCCACGGTCTTTTTAAATGAAGCATGTCTTTGGAGGGGTGGACTTTAGAAACTTATCTGTCCTCTTTGTCTGTTTCATCATTATTATCAAAAGTTTGCTTTCTCTTTATATTATAGGTTACTCTCTTGCTGTTTTCTTAATCACTTACTTTTAATCTATATTCTATGAGAGAGTATCAGGATCAGTTTGGGTTTGGTAACATGTGTTTTTGTGGTATTCATCAGAATGTATTATTCAAAGTCCTGAAGGCTCACAGGAAGGGCATACACACACATGTGCACATACACACACACACATTATTTTCCCTTAGTTTATACATGAAGACTTAAGACAAGTCGCATTATAAAAATATGAATATAATTTATGTAGCTAAACTGAGAGAAGTAGCAGAGCAAATGTGAATAAAGATACAACAGGTAGGCAGAAATGAAGATGTAACTATTTAAGATAGTGCAAAACTTGTTTAACCAGGATTGTTAGCTGTTGAGCGGAGGGAGACAGGGTGGTAGAGACTATGAGATTCTGTGCTAGGTCTATCTGGCAAAGCAGATAAGGTGACTTATGAAGGATGTATATTATAACAAAGCTTCATAACTCCCAGACAAGCAACACTTTCTGAAGATGGCTTGGAATCATACCGTGTTGGGGATTATTACCTAGGGTCTGGAGAATCATATTTCTGAGTATCATTTCAGCTTGGAGTATCTTCCACAGATATTTATTTTCTGTATCATTCTGGGATAGTTGGATCACAATGCTTTTGAGAATCATTTCCTAAAGCCAGACCAAGGTACCATAGACCTGGTCTTGGGTTCCAGTGGTTTCTTCTTCCTGGAGGTCATAGCACCCTCTTTATCCCTAGTCAGATATCTTTCATGTTTCTGAGAAGCTCTGGGTCTGGGACAATGGCTTATCACAGAACCCTGTGATACGTAAAATTCTTTTCTCAGGATAAGCATGTCTTTGGAGGGGTGGACTTTAGAAACTTATCTGTCCTCTTTGTCTGTTTCATCATTATTATCAAAAGTTTGCTTTTGATACTGAACTACCCTGGTGTTTTAGATATGAGTATATCTTGATTAATATTGGACAAAGAATGAATCTGGGCTCCTGAGATATCAGTGTTACAGCCCAACCCATGAGCTTGACTCAAGGGCAGGTGTCTAGGCTTCTCCTTTTCCGTACCTCATCCCATGCTTCTACCTGATGTGGGCTGTCCTTCTGCATTCTGCAAATATGCATTGCTTTTATTTGTTGATGAATAAAGCCATTTTAGCCAATGGCCAGGAAAAGTATAGCTAGGTGAAACATCCAAACAAAGATGCAGATAGAAGAAAGGTAGAGTTGGTGAGATGCCACGTAGCCCCCAAAGGAGTAGCATGCTGGAGCATCATCGGTAAGCCACAGCCTCATGGCAATACACAGATGAATAGAAATTAATTAATGGGTTAATTTAATCATGAGAGGTAGACAGTAGTATACCTAAGCCACCAGCCCAACAATTGTAATTGATATTAAATCTCAGATTAAGTCTTATTTCATAAGCGGCTGCAGGGACCCACAAGCGGGAAAGAAACTGGTCCAGGGGACCAGTGGGACAGAGAAAAGTATTTGATGCCATTTACATCTGGCTTAGAGCTTTCGGGTGCAGCATGGATGGTGATGGACAAGCCTGTCCTCTGCAGCCCCAGTGCATTATTCCATCCCTCTGGCAGGCTCTGTAGAGATTCCCAGACCTAAATTACCACAGGGTTTTCTTGTATACTCTTAGGCCACACCAGGGATTCTTCCACTAAGCTCTTTTCTTCCTCGTGATATTTGTGGTGATGTTCTCTGGAGTGCAGATGAGAATGTGAGATGAGAGAGAGTTTTCCTTGGTTGCACAGAGCTGCTCCTGTCTATGTGACCATTAGCTCCTGCGTGGTGGTATGTGGGACATACACTAACAGATAAATCTGGAAGGGACCATGTTTTAAGTATATAATTGTTGGGGCCAGAAAGTTCAAGACTTATTGTTTCATGCCTATCCTATATAACGAATGACAAATTAAATGCAGCGAACATGAAAGTTGTCACTCACCTTTGCCTGCAACTCTGGGTTTGACTCGTATGTATAAACATCGTTAATAATGTGCAGTAGCAATATGTGTGGGTCATCAGAATCCAGTATCTCCAAATCCACCAAGGGTGATGCAGCATCATGAGTGTTGCTACTGCCAGCACTAAGAAAACAATGCTAGGAAAATTCAGATCCAGGATATCTCTATTGTTTCCATGCAAAGTTTGCATTGTCTATGAAGAAATTCAGTAGCTCTATCAGTTAATTTTAGTCCTTTTTGTAAAAATTAGTCAGAAGCCAGAGGCGTTTTCCTGATGAGAGAAGAAAGAGAAGGGACCTGGATATAGAAAACAGATCTTTGTGTGCACCATAAATGATGCTCACCCTCTCCATATCTTCGTATGTATCATAAGTGATGCTCACTCTCTCCATCTCTTCGTATTTACCATAAGTGATGCTCACCCTCTCCATCTCTTCGTATGTACCATAAGTGATGCTCACTCTCTCCATCTCTTCGTATGTACCATAGTGATCCTCACTCTCTCCATCTGCCATTCTACTTTGTCAGTGATAAATTAGTATATCTCACATGGGTCCTATATTTCTGCAATAAAACTTTAGTCAAATGGTTTGTAGAAATGAATCCATACACACACACAAAACATCCAAAAAGTATGATACTCAATGGCGCTTAGAAAAGCTACCAATTCAAAAAAAAAAAGAAAAAGAGAGAAAGCTATGAGAAAAAAAGGAATACTTGGAGAAATGATACATGATATTTCTCGATAATAAAGACGAAAGATTGCAAAAGAAATAACTAAAGAACATGATGGGAGAACGAATTTATTCCCATCACAGAAAAGGATAATTCAGGAAGCTTTAAGAGAGAAATAAAGATTGTGGAAAAAAAATAAAAAAAGAAAAGCTACCAATTCAATTAGGGTGAAAAGCTATGAAAAACACGATGAATTTGAAGATTATTACATCAATTTAGGATGGAAGCAGTGAAAGACTAGACTAGAAATATAAAAGAATGATATGGGAGCAAAACAATATATGCAGACAGGATGTCCGAATTACTAAAGACTCAATAGAGGCTAACGGCCTCTGCAAAGTCTCTGCCTAGATACTGGGGAAATGGGCGAGGGTAAAAATTGCGAGTTGTGGTGGAGAAGAAAGATAGATTTGGGATGCATTCGTAATTGTCATGTATGTCAGGTTTTCAATTCCAAAGAAGCCATGCATGGAATAAAAACCAGTCGTTGTGCTAGGCAGCTTGCCATCAATACAACAAAGGCCTGAGATGGTCAGCTTTGAAAGAGGAACAGTTGACATAGGCTCAAGTATCAGAGGCTTTAGTCTGTGATTGGTGGGGTACTTGTTTTGGGCCCGCAGTGGTACATGAGGGCAAGAATGTGTGGAGTTGCAAAACCAGTCACTTCCTGTTTGGGGAATGATGGAGAGAGGAAAGGGTGGGACTCCGGGTATCCCGTCAAGGCCGCTTCCCACCATAGTGATCCTAAAGCTCTTCACTTCCTAATACTGCTAGGCTAGAGGCCATACCCCATCACCCAGACCTTTGAAGGCCATTCCAGATCTGTATGGTAGCTGTTGTAAAAATCTCTGTCTGTCTGAGGAATAAATTTCCATTTTTCCTTCCACCTAATAAGACACCAAGAGCCATCTTGTGACAAAATTTTTATATGTGGCATCGGAAGTTGTAAGTTGGAATTGCAGTTCCTCCCTTTGGGTCCATTATTTGGCATTTCTCAGCTTTGGCTTTATCCCATTACAGTGAGTTGAATGGTGTCTCTGCTGGGCTCCTAATTTTTGGGGTTGGAGGAGGGCTAAAAATTCCGTGACAGTGCATAACAGAGTGTCCTGTGAAGTTCATCTACAGAAAATGCTTGTTTAAGTGAAATGAAATGAAACCTACCAGGGGCAAATTTCTCTGTGGCTCCATCAATCAGATAAGCCCTGCCTTCTTCACGCGTGACAGCGGCTCATGTATCACCATGTTCCTTCAGGCCTGGGACTCAGGTAAGAGACCATTCTCTTCAGGTGTCCACAGTGACACTCTTCTTAACCAGAGAGAGTAACAAATTGAAGGTGTGGAGACCTGAAGGAGAAATGACTTGTGCCTTGATTATTTGCCCACCTGTATTTCAGAAGTTGGCTTCTATATTGCTTAAAAGACAATCTCCAGTGCTATCACATTGATATTATATGGCGATGTCCTTTCGAAAACATAAATTAAAACAGTGTCCTATGAGCCTTTGAGAATAGATGGGAGCCAAGGCAGAAATAATTTAAGATAGAATGATACTTCAATGATTTATTCTGATAACAATGTTCTTGGCAGCACGCTGGCTGAAGGGAAGTGTGAAATCTGTCACTCTCTGGCTATTTTTATGGCCCTTGTTTAAAATGATGAAGTATCTCATCGGTGACTAGAGTCACCTAATGGCCTTCTCTTCTCCCCAGTGCTCAGGGTTCGTCCTAGCTGTAAGGTGGGTCTTTGCACAAACGGATGCTGATTCTTTGGTCCCCAGGGAAGCAGTGGTGGCTGCATGGCCGTGATGCACTGAGAACCTGAGAACAAGAGGGTCATGGCCTTAGACCTTTTAAGGATGGCTTCATGTATTTAAAGGGAAGACCATCTGCTCATTGTAGCTGATGCATACTGAAAATACTGCTCTCAACCATGAGGAAATAAATGGTCATGGTGATTTGCTGAACCGTGAGAAAAGCTCTTCAATAACGGTGTGAAAGTGTCATCAGAGATCTGGCTTAAGGGCTCCTCTGCCTTCTAGAAGGGGTGAGTAGGGGCTGGTAGGGTGGGTCAGTGGGTAAACACCCTGGGCATGCAAGCCTGATGGCGTGGAACTCACAAACTCACAGCAGAAGGAGGGACCCAGTTCCTGAAAGTTGTCTTCACACACACACACACACACACACACACACACACACACACACCAAAGTAAAATTCCACAAAAGAAAGGAACTGTGATCAGGTAAGGAGACCGTGAGCATACTGGTGATGGGAAGCCGGCCGGGAGGCACCTGCTGGTACCACCCCCAAGGTTCCTAGGATCTCTTTGGCTGCCCCTTCTGTCAGTGTTGTCATGGCCACCAACAATGCTGCTCTGTTCTTTCCACGTTTGTACTATCAGCTCATCCAACTCTCTAATTAGGCAAGAAACCATGATTCAGACTAAATGTCAGTGGAGTTTAGTGCTGTGACAGCAGAGGAGGTGGCATGCTAGAGCATCTCCTAGCCAACCCACTGAGTGAGCCTAAGCAGCTGCTTTTAAAGGCTAAGACATATTTGGAACAATTCACAGTAATTGACTTGAACCAATCAGAGCCTCGCTTCTAGGCATCAATCACAGTTATACAGGCTTGGGTTTCAGACTAAGGACACCTTGCCCTTAGGCTTAGCTTTGTTTACAATAGTTCCTCTACCAGAGTGAGTGCCCCCAAGGTAGAAGTGATTGCAGAACCCTCTTCGGGGCTGTGCCTTCAGGAGCAGGGACAATTGTTTGAAGTCTTTCCATAGTTGTCTCAAGGCCTTAGCAGAGTGTTCAAGACGGCTGTTCCTGGCACAGGGATGGCCTGCTTGATGTTAAACTGAAAATCACTTTGCTCAGAGCATCAAGGGAGTCCAGTAGCTGATAACTCGGGGCCAAATTGCCCCACACTGTCTCTTTGCTCATTTATAGGAAATGAAGCTGAAGAAGAAGCAGTTACAGTATAATTTTATTTTATTATTCCTATTTTATATGAAGCCACACGGACAATTTTATTAGAGCTTAGAAGAGGAAAAATCCCAAGGTAGAGAAGCCAACTAAAGTTTTAGCATCAACTCAGAGGAGGGGAACGGAGGAGAGAAAGGAAACAGTTACTCCGCAATTTAAACTGGCGTGGGGGTCAGATGCAGGCCAAACAGCCGTAGGGCCAGGAGAGAAGCTTTAGGGAAAGAGTAAGAAAGCCTGAAAGTTGCTGGGAAAGGCCAGAGTGCTTAGAGAAGAATAAAACAAAGAGACCCGTTACCCTTTTTGAATAATCCAGGAGGCGGGAAGGCTTGGGACTCTTCATGGCTGCAGCGTGAGAACTTTTACCTACACTATAGTTTTAAACACACTTATTGTTACCACTGCTAGTCTTAGCAGAGTTTGACAGCGCTGTAACACGTCTTTCACATCTTTCCAGTGTCCAGGGAGAGGTGTATGTCTCTCAGTTGTCTCTAAATAACGTGTAGAATTTAAAATGTGGCTGGGAAGGGTCTGGAGGGAATTTCTTTTCAGCAAGTTGAAAATCTTTGAAGCTCAGAAGAAAGGGTATCAATATATCATGTTGGAAAAGAAGGATATAATGCAGTTTCATCTGTATAGGTTAAGGCAACTGAAGGTCATTTTAGGGATGGAAGGTAGAGCTCCGTTCCTACAGTGACAGCCAAACATGCATTGCACTTGATAGTGTGGCAGCCCTAGATCTAAGTAGGTGAACTGTGTGGTGTGCATTTGTGAATGGAGTCAGCATTTCTCTTCATCTTCCACTAAACCCAGAAAAGACTCCAAGAATTCTGATGTATGCTAGTGTTCTGTACAATGCAGAGAACAGTCTTTGATAGCTATACTTTAAATTTTGAAGGACTGAATTTATTAAGTGCTTAGCAAAAGAAATGGAAGAATAAATTGCAGGTAGATAGGAGCATCAAGTTGTGGCGATATTTTGTTTGTGCTTTAACAAATAAAACTTGCCTAAATGACAAGATTGATCTAGTCTAAAAGAAAAACAGAGCCAGGAAGTGATGACTCTCACTTTTAATCCCAGCACTAGGTGCTTGGTCAGAAGAGTCACCTCAGCTCCCTGGCACCTCTTTATACAAAAAGTCTGGATTGTTTGCCTGAGGGCTTCACCCCAGCTCCTGGCATAAGCTCCCTCCCCTGGGAGTTGCCACAGTTCAAACTCCACCTCTGAGAAAGCCCACCAAACAGTGACTCCTCCCGAGGGAGGGTCAAGAAAGCCTGCCAAATGGTAACCCCTCCCCAGGGAAGGTCGGGACCATTCCCACAGGTTATTTAACCCCCCCCCAAGAATAAACAGATGGTCTCTGGGTTTCGAGTGGTCTCCCCTTCTCTCTCTTCCCTTTTCCATGTTTTCCCAGGGCCAAGCACTCCATTAAACATGTGCATATTTTAATTCAGTTTGATTTGGCTTGATTGGGATTATTTGCATCGGCAGAGAGGTTTGTTTTAAGAAAATACTTAACACTAGGAAGGTAGAGACAGGAAGGGATATGGCTGGGCAGAGAGAGGAATATAAAGTGGGAGGAGACAGGAGCTCAGTGCATTACTCTGAGCACTCATAGAGACAGGATGGCCCCTTTGGTTTTGAGGATTTCATAGAGGTAAGAACTTTATGGCTGCTGCTCTGCTTCTCTGATCTTTCAGCTTTCACCCCCAATATCTGACTCAAGTTTTTATTATTAAGATCAATTAGGGTTTGTGCTACATCTGGTAGAAAGAAAAGCACCATCAATGCTGTGTTTGTGGCATCTACCAGACGTGGCAGGAGTAGCGTGGACAGGAGAGCTAACTAGTGGAGCATCATCATGTCAGGTTCTTACATTAAGAGGATGTCTGGGAAGGTGAGGCATTCAACTGGAGCTCCCACTGAGCTTTCTCCCCTCCCCCCAGAAGAACTTTCTCTTCTCGCTGCAGGCATTTCTGTCTCACAGGATAAGCAGCGGTGGCTTCTGTGGTCTTCCTTACTCATGCCATGGACAAGTGTTTTAACTCTTAGACGTGTGCTGTTCTTTCCCTCTCTGTAACAGAGTTGCAGGGGGGCAGGTCATCCCTGGATAAGGAGTATTGGAAAACACTCTGAGATAAACATGCTTGGATCTAAGATGGGGGAGCCTGACCTCATTTCCAGAGTCAGACTTCACTTCTCAGTGAATTCAACAGTACATGACAGCTCACAATGTCGTGGACATTAGGGTAAGGTACAGGGTTTTCCATGTACATGAGAGCTCACAATGTCATGGACATTAGGGTAAGGTACAGGGTTTTCCATGTACATGACAGCTCACAATGTCGTGGACATTAGGGTAAGATACAGGGTTTCCCATGTACATGACAGCTCCCACTGCCGTGGACATTAGGGTAAGGTACAGGGGTTTCCTTGTATCCCTGCTTACTTCAGTTTAGTCTTTTGCTTTGGTAGAACCCATGTTTACTCCTGAAGGTGGTATGTATGTCGGCCACTGTACAAGGGAAATAGGTGAACTTCAGACCAACTTGAGTTCAAACGGCGGGACTTTACTTACTAACTATAGGATCTAGGACAAATGCCTCCAACGCCTAGAGTGACTTATTTAAGCGTGGTCTGATCTACAAAATGGTTTCCAGGACAGCCAGGGCTACACAGAGAAATCCTATCTCTAGAAACAAAAGCAAAAACAAAAAAGAAGAAAAAGAAAAGAAAAGAAAAAAAGCAGGGAAAGAATTAAATTTGTTGTTCAATGTATAATGTTTACAAGAGGCATTCATGTGCTATTCTACACACTGGAAAAACCTTGGGGTTAAAACAATAACAACAATAGAACAATAGTTCAGTTGGTAAAGGGCCTGTACGGCAAGCACAGTGGGCCTGAATTCAATCCCCAAATCCATGTAAAAAGCTAAGCATGATGACGCATACTTGTCATCCCAGCATTTCAGAGTCAGGCAGGTTCCCAGGGCTTGCTTGCCTACAGCCTGACATACACAGAGAGTTCGAAGCCAATGAGATCTTCTTTCAAAACACATAGATAGCTCCAAGATTGAGCTTTGGCCTCCCTACCTGGGTGCACACAGGTGAACCTGCCTGAACATGCACCTACGTGAACACACGCATGACATTTTCGAGAAGCCTACACATGATCTGAGATAAAGGCAACCCACAGACAAGCACAAATCCATCTAAACTGAAGCAGCATTAGGTGCTGTGTGCAACAGTGACTCAACGCCAGGGAATGCAGAGTGCAATAAAGTACTATTGTAGACCACAAAAATCTATCAGGAACACAGAAGCATGACATTCGCACTGAAGTAGTTCCTGCAAATAACTGAGATGAACATTCCTGGGAGGAAACGTAAAAGGGTCAGGATTCTGACGTGAAAATGTGCTTATAATTTGTATCTAAACTATGGTGGGAAATGGCTGTAAGGTGCAGCATAAACCAATCTAGACATTCATCACTTGGTTAGTAAACTATTTTTAATATTTAAACTATTGATGGAGGATTTTAGATCACTATGTAAGAGACGCTACACATAAGACTTTTGTAAGCTTTGTGTTAGCAATCAAATTAGCTTTAAATACTCTGCATGGCTCTTAGTGTGTGTATATGTGTGTGTGCATGTGTGTGCATGCATATGTGTGTGTATGTGTGTGCAGGCATGCATGTGTATGCCTAAGTTGCCAAGTAATGCAAGGCTTGTTGGATGACTCGTAATACCCAGGTTTCTACTTGTCTCTACCTCTCTAGAGCTAGCATTACAGGGCTTCACCCTCACCCCTGATTTTTGTGTGTATTCTAGATACTGAACTCAGGCAAGTACTTGTTGGCCAAGTTACCCCGTAGCCTCTGCATGACTCACAAAATACTTGTTTCGACTTTTCTTTTCTATTTATCCGCTATTTATTGAGAGATACTAGAGAAACCAGAGATCCTAACACAATCTGAGAATGCAGTCTTTATCCCCCATTCTCCCTGGACTGTGAAATGGCCTCCAGTGTGCCGTCAGATACCATGCTACACACCATTCCATGAACTATGACGTCATGTACAAGGCATACCTCACAACGCTCTTTGTTTGCTCATCTTTAATTCCTACAGTCTAGATGCTTCTGGAAGAGGGCATTTCTTGTTTGCATTGAATTTCCAACATTATACTCAGTGTCCAGAAGCAGATAAAACACATGAAACCAAAAAGTGACGAATGATACAGCAGTTTAACGTATTGGTGAGTGAATTCCAACACATGTGTAGTCTTCAGAGGCAGAGAAATTGATATTCTGTGAATTTCATTGACTTACTGGGTAACACTAGGAAGGCAGAGGGCAGAATCTGTTACATCTCCAGTCTAGGGTCACATAGGAGTACGGGGCAGGTTGACTGAGTGCATGTTCACAAGTAAAGTGCATTTTCTGCAAGTAGTTTCAACTTCTCATTTACATTTATTGCATGCATTCAAACTATCATGATATTTTCTTAAACTGTAATACCTTAGACATTGAGTGCTAAATTTATTTTTATGGATGTATAATTTTGACACATGATAATTTTTTTTGTGTATAGAGGTACTCCCAGCCATGGTCTTTAAGGTTAAGGCTATCCCTCTTCACCTGACCCCAGCCCACCAAAAACTTTTAATTATTTTTAATTAAAAATTTTAATATTTTAACTTGATATACACAAAATGTATGTAATTCTTGGACATTATTGTTACATTGGTACATGTGTGCATTTGTTGTGCTAAAATCCAAACACAATTATCTCCTCAAATATTTATTTGGAGTTTATATTTTATGAACAAAAACAGTATACAGTATAATATTTGATCAAAAATAGAAATATAGTGGAGCAAGGAAATAAAGTAGTGGAAAGATCCAATGTTTAAAAACTCCTAAGAAGTTGGTTGAAGTCTGAGAAACAATGATACTGTTTTAGAAAACAAAAACTAATACTCGTAATTCTCAGAGTTTTCTCCTAACTCATGAATACCTCCTCTGTGGACAAGCTCCGGACAGTGGATTTCCTAACTGATTACACTCTCAGAAGAAGGAAACTGGTTGTCTATTTCTGTCTTTAATTGAAAGCTGCACTCTTGGTTGGTTTACAGAGTGAAACAGGCACCGAGCCCCTGGGACGGCTGACCTCTCACCAAGTCTCCGAATTGCTTTTCTACCTCCCCTTCCTAGACAGAAGCCAGCAGCTGCATGACAAAGAACGCATTAGACAGAGGAGAAGGAGACAATCCTGAGTCCCCTTTGCATTGACTGTGGCTCCTATACAGTGTGTCTGGGTTCTCCATTCTCCAAAGCAGTTACAGCTTCTGGAACATGCTCCTTTCTCTGGCTGGTCTCATAACTTCTTCATTTACTAAGGCTTTGAAGGCGTGGAACATTTTAGACATCATCAAGATGCTTACCTAGACAACTAAAACGAGCTATTTCTACTGCTAAGTTGTGTCAACTGTATTCTTCTGAAACCAAGCCATCATTCTTTGCACCCAGTCACACTATTAAAAAGGAGGAGAATCTTCTGGCCAATTAAACAAGCAAGCTCGGTGTAGAGGAGCTTTTTTAAATGGAACCTTTCCCTGATTGTGATTACAAAATTACAGGGCAAAGAAGTTTGAATCTAATCACAAAAGAATCAGAAGACACTCTAAGGGAGGTCAGAAGAAAATGTGCACATCAGATAACATCGTTCTGGTAACAAATGGATTTGTTCAGTTTAACATATTAATTGCCCTGGGTTTTTAATTCTTTATATCATTATAGTTACTAATAATGGCCCATAAATGAGAGATTGAATTCTACTCAATCAGGCTGGGCCAATTGTCAGTTTAAAACCCAGATGCCTCCTTGTTAAAATAATTTTGCTAAGCAGGGAGCACAAATACCAAGTTACTAACATGAAGTGGCTGTGTTAAATGCTGTCTAGGTTACACTCAAGTTAGCATAAGTGCTCAGGGCAAGGTGTGGGGGTGCAGAATCATGTAAAGGAACATTTTCCTCCCTCTCCTACCAAATGTAAACTTTTCCTCGGGGTTGGTAAGAAATACAGTTTCATAACATGTTCAACTGGTTTGTGCGAAACCCATTCGGTTTCTGTGGCAGTTGGCGCTTGGTGATTCTCAGCTTCCTCATTGGGGTTGGATCCTTTACAAGAGCCACATGCTTGCAGGGCAGGATTATCAGCAGTTTCACTGCGTGTGCAGCAGTGCTTGGCACTGCACAAGAGTTCTTGGCATGTACTGTACTGAGTACGGTAGTGTTTTGGTGGATCTTGGTATGGCATATTTTCACCAAGATTTACCTTACTGATCTGTGTGAATCCTCTTACCCACCACCATGTCTTGGCAGACTGCTTGTCTGCAGCTTCAGTAGCATAGTTTTGCCTCTTGGTTAACTGAATAATAACCAAAGAGATAGGACTGCCATTACAGAAATTCTTTAATCCAAGTTAGGATTGCTGGGTACATTATGTTAAGGGACTATACAATCTAGCAAATTTACTTTAATAGATAAAATAAAGGCTGCAGATATATCAAAACTCTAAGTACACATGGTTGTACTCAAATTGCCTTAGAGTGATATTTTATATCATTTGTGGAAGAACTTAATTTTTTCCCTATTTTTTGAGATTTCTATAAATAGGTAATTCACATTGCTTTCACCCTTTCACGCCTGGCCCAGTTCCTTCTGTGCTTCCACCACTCTCTCTCTCTCCAAATCAAGAGCTTTTAATTATTATCGGTACAGCCAACTCAGTCCTGTTTAGTGTTGCTCAGACGCACATGTATTCACGTGTTCAGAGCTGACCATTTGAGATTGAATACACCCTACAGGGGCGTTGCCCCTCATAACAGATGCCACTGACTGTCTACAGCTCTTCATCAGGAGCGGGGCCTTGGGAAATCCACTCCCATCGATGTTGGCATGTATACTGGCGTGATCACTATGCAGGTTTTGTTTAGGCAACCATATTACTGAGATTTCATGGGTATGGCATCCATGTGAAGTCACTGCATCGTAGCAGGTGTCCTGGTCCTCTTGCTCCGACAATTCCCACCCTTTCCCAGTGGCCTCTGAATCTTGGGTATTGGTTTTATTATAGATGTGCTAATTGTGTATGGGTACCACATAATCACTTGTTCCTTGTATTTTGATCAATTATTTGCATCAAATAATATCTACTGAGGCTTAAATTAGTTATCATAAAACCATGTACCTCTAAGGAGTGAGCTTAAAGATATTGCTACTGGATTTGTCAAATTATTAATATCCTTACTTAAAAATTATTTGGAATAAAGATGGGCAGAATTTACTACTGTCTTTAAATACTTTGTACGTTGGACCATTTTTCATGTCCACATTTTAGCAAGTAAGGGGATTCATTCATGTAAATATTTCTAATTGTGTAGCTAAAACTCAGGTTTGGAAAATAACACTGTTACGGTTTCTACTGGATAACTATGCATAGTCAAATAATAAAGATGTCATAATAGTGGTTCATCTTAATGGAACCAACAGGTCAGAGGATGCCCCAGTATGTGAAAGAATCAGTGATGTATTAGCATTAGGCTTCCGCTGTCTGGTGTGTCTGTCCTATGTCAGCTAAGCGTACAGCTACCTCTACTGCTTTTTCACTGAGTGAGATCCTTAACTCACTCAGGCTTCTGTCACCGAGTGAGATCCTTAGCTCAGGCTTCTGTCACCGAGTGAGATCCTTAACTCAGGCTTCTGTCACCGAGTGAGATCCTTAGCTCAGGCTTCTGTCACCGAGTGAGATCCTTAGCTCAGGCTTCTGTCACTGCCGCTGCACACGTAAGGTCATCAAAACAGGATCTTGGCAAGCGGTGAGGGGTCGTAATGACTTCGGTAAAAATCAGACGGCCAACGTGCTCTGCTACTGTGAAAGTGAAGTAATACCTAACCCCAAATAAACTCACCGTGCTCATCTAGACATGCCTGAGTGAGTCCTCCAGGCTCTCCGTGTCACCCCATGTTAGGGACACATGTTATAATTTGAAATTATTTATAGGTTGCTCTGAGCAATGGAAGTCTTGCCAGGTAGTTGTAATGCGTACTCTTACTGCTTCCATGAACTTGGATTTATCTTTTCCAGTCTCTTAAATACAACCTTGCAATGGTTTGGATCAGATTCCAGTGAAGATTAACTTTAGGTTTGGCAATAGAGTTTACTTTGCTGAGGTTACAACGCTCTGCACGTAGTGTACTTTCAAAGCCCAGATGGGGATTAATCAGTCTCTGGTTAGGAATTATTTAACAATGCATGAGTAGCCACGAGAAACAAACTGAGAATGTCTGTTAAGTGTGGTGGCCAAGGGCTTTGTTATTCAGGATTTAGAAAACCTTTGATCATTTGAATTAAAGAGGATTTATTACTAAACAGCTGGGCAAGATGGATATGGGATACATGTAGGTTGTTCTGGACATGAAAGCGTTCACGAATTGGAAAAACTGTGTGTATGTGTGTGTGCACGTGTGTGTGCATGTGTGTGTGTACGTGTGTGTATGCATTGTGTTTGCATGTATGTGTGTGTGTGTATGTGTGTTCCATGCTGTGCATGCAGAGGCCAGAGGATAACGTCAGGCATTAGATCTCACCTTCCACTTTGAAACAGGCTATCTTCTTATTTTGCCTTTGAGTACTACACAGTCATCAGCTCCCAAAATTTTGAGGATCCTCCTGTCTGTGTCTTCCATTTCCCATACAAAGACTGGGCTTGCCCATACTCATTATCATGCTGAGTTTACTAATTAATTACTAATTAATCTATATTTTAATTTTGGGGCTGTCCTAATAAAATATAATAAATTTGTTGAAAAGAATAGCTGAAGTTTATTGTCTTACAGTTCTGGACGCAGCAGGTGAGAATCTGAGACTCATGGAGCTATGTCTTCCAAGAACCGAAAGAGGATCTTGTTTGGGCTTTGGTGGCAGTTCTGTGCGGTTGGCCCGGGGTCGTTTGTGACCCTTGGCTGTTGATACATCATTCCGACTGACCTCTGCTTCAACTCCACAGTCATTCTGTGTCTCCCCTGTCATTGTCTTTCTGGTGAGTCTGTCTTTTCTCATGACATTTGGCTTGTATATGAACATCAAATAGATGGAGGCAACGTGACTCAGCAAGACTCATTTCAGCTAATTATACCCATATACCATCGTGATTATCTTCCCAAGTTGCGTCCCATTCTGAGGTACTGAAGCTAGTTAGAATTCCAATTTAATGATTTTTTTTTCACGTTGGCTGGAAAGGGGCAAAATTCAAACCGCAGGAATATTTAAAGTGCAACAGGCAAATGTTGACTCAAAAATTACCCAGTAAGGTTGCTACTAGATACATCCGGGTTGAAAAGGACGGTGGTTCAGGCTAGCACGACATTTGCGCCTGTAAAATTGTGGCTGTGAGAATCCCGGTGATCAGTCTGGTGAGAAAGGAACTGACTCAAATGAAGAGAAGCTTTGAAGATGGAGAACACAGGACAGCAGGGGAACGCCTGGAAGGCCATCCCACCCACCAGGCCTCTCTCCTGCGGACTTCCCCACAGCTCCCTTGCTCTCACTTGTGGGCCTACACTTAGCTCAGTTCCAGAGAGCTAATCTCGTTAACCATCTTCCCAATTATAGCTAGTTTATGAGTTTAATAACCGCTCACATCTCATGTCCACTCAGAAAAAGAAATCTCTCCTCAGAGTCCTTTTAAAATTAGATGCTTCTGCTGCTTGAAGCCGATAGGAACTTTTAATTTAGATTGTTTGTTTCCCAGTGAAGTGAACTATCTTCCTTTTGTTGTTGTTGTTGTTATTGTTGATCTTTCATAAGCTTATAGCCGGAAGTGTCAATGAATACATAGGACCTATAGTCGGAAGTGCAGTGAACACACAGAACCTATAGCCAGAAGTGGTAGTGAACACACAGAACTTATAGCCAGAAGTGCAGTGAACACACAGAACCTATAGCCAGAAGTGCAGTGAACACACAGAACCTATAGACAGACGTGGCAGTGCATTCCTGATGGGAACTAGCTCAGCAGGACATTGTCAAACACGCAATAGCTATGTGCCGGGAAGTTACTGTCTCCATAATCTTGGTCATTAGAAGTGAAGATTCCCCGTTCAGCTATCTTGGATGTATTTCTATCAAAACCAAATTAATTTGAGCACTTTTCTCCCCAGGATTTTGTATAGTTCATGTTTCAAGGCATCAAGGTCACACAATTTCTGAGAAATCTGGTCTATCAATCTATGTTATGGTAATGTAGTTAAGTGAGCAGGTTCGCTACAGTTCATCAACGACCAATGACCCCTGCATATGACAAAAGGCAATATAGATTAATTACTTCAATACTGTATTGGGAAAATTAAAAAAAAGACTTTGTATTGAATTTGGTTCATCAAAGCTTTTCTTTTTAATAATATATCAAGTGTTTCTTCATATACCTCTTTGAGATAAGCAATCTAATTAATAGTGTAGTAGGGATGGAGGCCACAAGGCTTATAGGCTGGATAGTAGACAGCTGCCAAAGGGGAGAAAGTTGGGTTTCTTCAGGGGTGAGGCCCCTGGTAGGTTGCCCACAGTACAGTGGTCGGCTCTTTCTCACATACACGGTAACAGCACTAGCTAGACAAAACTAATGTGTGTGTGTGTGTGTGTGTGTGTGTGTGTGTGTGTAATATAAGTTGGGAGGGTGTGGGGGTTTGCATAGAAATGCCCCCATTAGCTCAGATATTTGGATGTTTAGTCACTAAGGACTGGCAGTATTTGAGAAGGATTAGGAGGTGTGGCCTTGGTAGAGGAACATGTCACTGGGGATAGGCTTTGAAGTTTCAAAAGCCAATTCCAGGCCCAGCCCACACCCTCATTGTTCCCTGTGGATAGGGTTGTAACTTCAGCTACTGATGCAGTGCCAATGTTTGCTGCCATGTTTCCCACTATGATAGTGGACAAAGCCTTTGAAACTATAAGCAAGCCCCCTAATAAACCCCTTTTCATGAGAGTTACCGTGGTCTCTCTTCACAGCAATAGAACAGTGACTAAGACAGATAGGATATGGGAGAAGGACATGGGAGGAGTTGGAGAGGGGTGGTTTTGATCAAAATAAAATTCAGTCATTCTTGAAGGAAAAAAATTGTATGACAATAAATTGTATAAGTGTGTGTGGCATGGGAGAAAATGAGAAATTCCCGCTTATGGCTCAATGGAATATAACAAGGTCCTGGTTTCATTCCTGAATTCCAAATAGTCACTCTGAGCACAGATTTCCTATAGGCGTGTGCAAAGAATTCAGTTGTAAGGTCATGGGATGTGAAAAGCAGGATCTGTGTGGTGAGGGGAATCACAGCACTCTGAAACAGAAAGACCTGCTTGTGACGGGCCTGGAGGGCACTGGCTAGGACTGAGCGATGTGAGCCCCACAGAGCTCTGGTGAAAAGGTTGTGAAAGATGAAAAGCTTTCCTGAGGACTGAGACTCCTCTCCAAGATTTATTTCTCTCTTTTGATTGTTGTGAGGCCCCACAAGGGTGCTGGAAGCTGATTATGGGAAGAATAAATCAGTTGGTTTTAAGCTCTGCTTCAAGAGATGTCAACTTACATTTCCTTAAGGAGTATGGTGGTGCATTGGCCCAACTATGTCTGCTTTCGGAGAGACAGCTGCTCATCCACGTGTACCACTGTGTCTCCAAGAAGAAAAGAATCTCAAAGCTCATCGGTGCATCCATTAATACAGTACTCACTCACATGGTAATATTTACTCAGTGCCCACTGTGCGCCAGGCCCTAGGCCAGCTGTTGAGATAGCAAACGTCATAAAGTCAACAAGGAGAGAGACTGCAAGTGAGTCCTTTGTCGACTCTTCTGAAATCAACCTACCACCATTATGTCTGGACACCACACATGCAAACACACCCTACCCCGACCAGCAATGATGTCCCTCAGCAGATAGGAATCAGACTATGAACTCATGTGAGGTGTACTGGCACTTAGAAGATGAACTATTGTTGGTGAGTCTAAGAAGTTTAAACCTGACA
>JABTXL010003776.1:1695906-1707837 GCA_025134845.1 Neodon shergylaensis | reverse complement strand
GTTAGCATGTCCTCTTCTGAGATGGACAGGAGAAGGAAGGTGGTCAGTGTGTCTGCTTCTGAGATGGGCAGGAGGAGGGCAGTTAGTGTGTCTGCTTCTGAGATGGACAGGAGGAAGGCGGTTAGCGTGTCCTCTTCTGAGATGGGCAGGAGAGCTCCCACAGAGAATGGCTTCTTCAGTCTTCACCTTTCCAGAAAGTCCTGCTCAGTTGATTGCCCTTCCTTCCTGCACACGTGACTCCTCTAATGAAAACAATGTTTAAGACAGCAGCCAGCTGCCCGCCTCCTCCCTGTCTTCATGCTCGCCCTCTTCTTCGCCATCCAATATTTTCTGATCTTCTGCACTTGGTTTCTCAACTACGCATACTCTATTTACATTATGGGATGGAACATACATACTGAAGAAGTATGTGCAAATATGTGTGTGAACACCCATGTGAGCACTATGCGGGTGTTGAGATAGAGCACTCTTTACCGCCGTGACTTAGTAGTGTCAATCCCCGATGTGCAAACAGGAATCTGGAAGCTATGAAGCATGGACAGGGGTCTTCACAGCGGTGTGTGATGGGTGTATGCATCCCACACCCTGTAGTCTAACCCATTCAAGTTCATTCCCTCTCCTTACATTGTTACCCAGTGTCCTGCCTCCTATGAGATTAGTATTGTAACTACTCTCGAAGTGCTACTAATGCACCTTAGTCTATCTGCTTTTTAGAAATTTTGTGAAATAGAATCGTGTTTTGTGTTCCCTTGTGTTGGTCTCTAACTCAACATAAGGTTTTATGAGAGTTACCTGTGTTCTTGGGCAGAACTGAACTTTATTGTTGTACTTTATTTTCATTCATTCTGCATGGGGTTTTATTGTATGTGTCTTTTGCAATTTATTTTCCCATTCTTTTGTCAGTGATTGTTAATACTTCTGTAATATTAGCAGTGGTTCCATAAGCATTCTTATAAATGTGTGCACTTTTTATATCCTAGTCCTAGGCTACCTACACAGAAGTCAGATTGATCCATTGCAGTGTCTATGTATCTTTCACGATAAGGAGTGTTTTCAAAATGAGATTTTCAATCTGTACACACACCAGCAGCATATTAAGGTTTCTGTTTTATCATAGTTTACTTTATTAAAATGGAAGAATGCTAAAAACACTGAGGAGTACTTATCAGTGACAATTCATAGTCTAAGAATGTCAATCTAACTTTAAATTATAATCAAGCTGGGCATCCTGCTAATCCTGCTTTCTAGAAAACCAAACGAGACACAGATGCAGTAACTCACTTCACAGCACATATTTGGCGCAGCAGAGTTTGGCTGGTAAGATGGTTCCTAACCACTCTGCAATGACATCATCTCTCTACATTTGTGCATGTTATAGTAATGTTTGTCTTTTCATTTTTCCTAACTTAGTAGGTCTATGTACATGACAGTGCTTTTAATTTAACGTTTTCTCAATATAAACAAGATTGAATAACTTTTGGTCCTTTATGGGGTATTTGGATATTCCCGTTTTAGAACTTCAGGCTAAAGTCTCTGTAGTTCTGGTCTCTATTAGCTATTTTATTCCTTTATTTTTAGTTCTTTCTATGTCTAGGAACCGGGACTTTTAATTTCTGCATATATGCGTACATATATAAATATATGTGACAATTGTTTATTCCAGAGTCTATTCACACTTGATTAATTAGTTTCTCTTAATGATGCATGGATTTTTAAATATTAGAATGGATGTACAATGTCATCTTCCAAATGACAGCTCTCAAGATGTAAAAAATATAATTTTATTCATTTTCATGTTTTTAAAGTTTACATACATATGCACACTGTGCATGATGTGTTTCATTGTTGCATTTGCACAAACCTTTCCCAAATGCATAATAGACCTACTCAGAAACTCATAGAATCCTTACACTACTTCTGTAACCCGTGGTGGTGGTGGTGAGGGCTGTCTTCATCTTTAGTAGGGGAAGTAAAGAGAAAGCGACTTGATCTGTGACCATGGAGGAAATACCAAGTCAAAAGCAGTTCCTCATTCCTGGGGAGAACGTAGAGAATGCAGACTGAAGAAGACAGGGATAATGAGTCGCACACCACCATCCAAGTCACCTTTTGACCTCACAAAACAGAGAAATGTTCGAGAAATGACAGGATAAACTTAGCCAGATATTGGCTCCAGAGACAGCTGTTATTTCAGGCACAACTTTGTCGTGTGAAAATTGGCACGCTTCGTGCCTAGGATTTACAGGGAGCTACTGATATAAAAATTATTTGCTCCCTTTATACCTTTAAGTGAAGCCCTCCAGTGTTGCGGAATGTTATTTTAACTTGGCAAAGGTGTGTGGAATATTCCTTTAACCACATGGAGGTGTGTTACATTTGTTTCTGTTGCCAACAATGTAAAAATGTGTCACATTTGTTTGTGCTGCATTTGCTTAATTGTGTAAAGATGTGCTGTATTTGTTTCAGCTGGCTTGTCTAAGGCACCCGATTGGTCTAATAAAGAGCTCAATATCCAATTGCTAGGCAGGACAGGGATAGGTGGGGCTGGCAGGCAGAGAAAATAAATAGGAGGAGACATCTAAGCTTGAAGAGAACTGGAGGATTGAAGAGAAGGGGGGAAAAGAGAGGGACACACCTGGGGGCAGAAGTCAGGTAGCTGCCAGCCAGTTAGACACTGGAGGAAGCAGGAAAGTAAGACACACAGAAGGAAAGAAAGGTAAAAAGCTCCGAGGTAAGACATAAAGAGAAACAGGATAACTTAAGTTATAAGAGCTAGCATGAAAGAAGCTAAGATAAGGCCACACGTTCATCACTAATAAGAAGTCTTTGTGTCATGATTTGGGAGCTGGTTGGTGGCCCAAAAGAAAGGCGGGCGCACTCCAGCTCAGTTTTCTTTGATCAGAAAGGCCTGTCAATTCATATTTACTTGAGGGAATTTTTAACTTGCAAGCTCTATGCTACCTTTTAGTCTGCCATGGATATGATCATCTTTCCCACATCTGCCTGTCACCTTGATGACAACATGCTGTTAGACCTACGGAACCAGAAACAACTCTAGACTGATTCACAAGATGTTTACCGTCAGAGGTAAGGAAAGAACTCAGCTACCTTAGTGACATTTATAGGTGTTCAGTAATGGGAAACAATTGAAGATATCCCTTCTTGGTGAAGGCGGGATGAAAAATAAGGTGCTGGATCTGGCCTCTCCAACAACAGCAAGACATAGTGCCTGGTGACCTATTTTTGCTCTTGGGGGCAATATATTCCTCATTAAAGTTTAGATATCCTTTTATAAGTTACCCGAATGACTGCTAATCTAGAAGAGGAAACAAAATCAGATAAGGGCCTACAATAATTGCAGCGTGCAAACCATATGCTAGGCTGTTTATTCCATTTGACCAGGCATATCTCAAAGGGAGGGTGTTTGATATAGGTACAAAGTTGCCAGAATTTCCAGAGAATATTGGTATTTTTCATGGTAAGATACAGTTTTGGAGTTCTGACTGTCCTGGTAGTTGAATGTTTAATCCTTATCACTTTGTTACCACATAACTTGAGGAGACCATGATAAACCAGTATGTCTGATCCACCAAACAATGAGAAAGCAGAAACACCTATAGCGTCTACTCTCTTTCTCTACTGTTTTCTGTCTTCCTTGAACCTGCAGCATCATAGGAAAATTTCCTAAAATCCTTAGACTGAGGAGGAGAAATTTAGTTTGTATTATCTGAAAATATAACCCCTAAGTAGGCAGGTAATATACTCCTTTTCCGAGAGATACTGGACAACGGTGGAGAGAATTCAGTTTAGAAGAACAGATTAAGGCAGGTGAATTCTGGGAAGTGGGATGTGACTAATGTTTTGACCAGATGCTTAGGAACTGAGCAATACAATCAGAAAACACTGACAAGGATGTTCAAGAAGAGGCAGGGATTCAGGCCTTCCTGAATGTGCACGAAACCCTGCAAATGTTTTCATCCCCTGTGTTCACCGAAGGTGGCCACTGAAGACTTGATTAGCCATGTGGACAGAGTGACCTTCTCTGTGAAGGGCGCCTGGCCAGGTTCCCAGACATCCCTTTACTTCTTCAAAAGGCACCGCGTTCTCTTTTCTCTTCCTTGTGAACTTGCAGCACCTGCCAGCTCCCGCCACCGTCCTCGCCTCTTAAGTAGGGTGCACGGGTTCCTTTTCTTTATTGTCTCCCGTTTCTCCCCTCTTTTGCCTCCTCTAATAGCTTTATTTTAAATATGTTTTCTACTCTACATCCTGGCTCCTAAAAGTTATCTTTTCTTTCCTGTCTTGTACAGCTGTCACATTTAGGCACTGAATTGTGATTTCAGGCTCATATTTTTCCCCCAGTTTTTTTTTAATGGTGCTGGATATTATTATTTCCAGGTAGCTGACAACGACACATGAACATTCAGAAGCAGGGTATAAATAAAATAACAAGAATAAGAACGTTTAACCCTGAAGATTTTTTTTGAGGATATGCATTTTTTTATTTAAAAAAAATCCCTGCTTCCTCCCAGCCTCCCATTTCCCTCCCCCTCCTCCCACCCCTCTCCCCTCCCCCCACTCCTCTCCCCCTCCCTCTCCAGTCTGAAGAGCAGTCAGGGTTCCCTGCCCTGTGGAAAGTCCAGGGTCTTCTCCCCTGCATCCAGGTCTAGGAAGGTGAACATCCAAACTGGCTAGGCTCCCACAAAGCCAGAACATGAAGTAGGAACAAAACCCCATGCCATTGTCCTTGGCTTCTCATCAGCCCTCATTGTCCGCCATGTTCAGAGAGTCCGGTTTTATCCCATGCTTTTTCAGTCACAGTCCAGCTGACCTTGGTTAGCTCCCAATAGATCAGCTTCACTGTCTCGGTGGATGGGCGCACCTCTCGTGGTCCTGACTTCCATGCTCATGTTCTCCCTCTTTTCTGCTCCTCATTGGGACTTTGGGAGCTTAGTCCGATGCTCCAGTGTGGGTCTCTGTCTCTATCTCCATCCATCGTTAGATGAAGGTTCTATGGTGATATGCAAGATATTCATCAGTATGGCTATAGGATAGGGTCATTTCAGGTTCCCTATCCTCAGCTGCCCAAGGAACTAACTGGGGACATTGCCCTGGGCACCTGGGCGCCACTCTAGGTTCATGTCTCTTACCAACCATAAAGTGGTTCCCTTAATTAAGTTATATGATTCCCTGCTCCTCTATCCAACCTTGTTTTATCCCCAATCATCCCGTTTCCCCAAGTTCCCCCCATCCTCCCCTTCTCACTTTTCTCTCCCCATCTCCCCTTACCCCTATCCCACCCTACCCCCAAGGTCCCAATTTTTTGCCTAGCAATCTTGTCTATTTTCCATAGCAGGGATAATAACCATATGTTTTTCTTTGGGTTCACCTTCTTATTTAGCTTCTTTAGGATCACAAATTATAGACTCAGTGACCTATATTTATGGCTAGAAACCAATTATGAGTGAGTACATCCCATGATCCTCTTTTTGGGTCTGGGTTACCTCACTCAGGATAGTGTTTTCTATCTCCATCCATTTACATGCAAAATTCGAGAAGTCATTGTTTTTTATGGCAGAGTAGTACTCTAATGTGTATATATTCCACACTTTCTTCATCCATTCTTCCATTGAAGGACATCTAGGTTGTTTCCAGGTTCTGGCTATTACAAATAATGCTGCTATGAACATAGTTGAACAAATGCTTTTGTCATATGATAGGGCATGAACAGAGAATTCTTAACAGAAGAAGTTCAAATGGCCAAAAGATACTTAAGGTCATGCTCAACCTCCTTAGTGATCAGGGAAATGCAAATCAAAACAACTTTGAGATATCATCTTACACTTGTCAGAATGGTTAAAATCAAAAACACCAATGATAGCCTTTGCTGGAGAGGTTGTGGAGAAGGGGTTACCCTCATTCATTGCTGGTGGGAATGTAAACTTGTGCAACCACTTTGGAAATCAGTGTGGTGGTTTCTCAGGAAATTTGGGATCAACCTACCCCTGGACCCAGCAATACCACTCTTGGGAATATACCCAAGAGATGCCCTATCATATGACAAAAGCATTTGTTCAACTATTTCCCCCAGTTTTTATAGTTCCCTGATTCTTTTCAAAGTTTTCTATGTCACTTTTTGTTCTTTCCTGTCTGATACACATGGCTTTCTCTCTTGGTTTTTCTGTTGTTTTTATTTATAAACACCAAATGTAACGCTTGATAAGAAGTCTGATAATGCTAATATTTATTGCCCTTCCGTCCTTTTGTTCACTGCCAATGCTGTTTATTGCTTGTGGCAGCTCATTTCCTTGCATGGTTTGGCTACTGTTAATCGTACACTACTCAATGTCTATGAAAAACCTCATCCGCAGGCCTTCCTCCAGGCTTAGGATGCATGTCCTTCCTCCAGAAGTCATTTGCATTTTTCTCTTTCTAGTGTTTAAGGCACCATTAGCGGCACAGCTTTAAATTTATAGCTTTGGTTTCTTGCAAACACTGATGATAAAAAACTGGCGTAATAATGTGGGAAGTAGATGTACGAGCTACATCTCAAGATCATTTTCCTAATATACGGCTTTCCTAATCTGCCTAATGCCAGTGTAAACTTTCTGCAAGTTCTAGGGTTTGGCATGGGAAGGAGCAGACTTAATTCTAGATCTTTCTTCCATAAGGAAGTCATTTATGGCTCAATAGTACCCTGAAGGCAATTCTTTGGGGACACCAGTTGTAAGATATGTAGTTTCTTATGAGAATTTCCAACATTAGGAGCAGGAGTTCTGTAAGGACCTTTTCTGTTCTGTAGTGTCAAAGGCTGGGGTGCCAACAGGTTCACTGTTAGTTGAGGGTACACATTTGGAGATTTTTTTTTCTGTGTTCTCATGCAGTAGGAGGGGCTGGCATCTTCCTAGGATTTCTCTTGTAAAGCCTCCGGTTTCAGTTTCATCCCTAAGCACACAATGAAGGTTACACCTCCTGATGTCATTGCATTAGGCATCATTAAGTCTCCACAAATGGCTTTGGGCAGGGGTGTGAGCAAACATTCTTTACATAGGGATCTTATTTTACTACAGTCTGAGAGAGGGCTTCTAGGCTGAGCAGGACTGGGGCACCCTACTCACCATGCTCAGGTGTCATTTCCTCATATTTCAAACTCATTTTCTTTTTACACTATTGGAATGTTTTCAATATTAAGAACATATCTTCACCAGTATGTTGGAGGAGAGAACCACTTGTTGGTTCCCAGCTGCCTGGCTAGCTTAGACCCAAAATAATCACACAGAAACTGTGTTAATTAAATCACTGCTTAGCCCATTATCTCTCGCTTCTTATTGGCTCTTACATATTAATTTAACCCATTTTTATTAATCTATATATCACCACAAGGTCATGGCCTACCAGCAAAGTTTCGGCATGTCTGACTCTGGTTGTGGCTCCATGGTATCTCTCTAACTCCACCTTCCTCTTCCCATGTTATAGGCCAAGCCAATTCTTTATTCATTGACCAATAAAAGCAACACATAGACAGAAGGACCTCCCACACGACCAGTATTTTTTCCTTTGTGTGTTGTGTGTGTGTGTGTACATGTATGCATATCTCTCTGTGTGTATGTGTGTGCATATATGTTTGGTCAGCAGCCTAGCCTGTCATGAGTGACCTCAGCAAATTTTCACCCCTTCTTTCACGTATATCTCTTTTAGCATTAGAAAGTGTTTAAACTTCCCAGCAGCATGAAAAACTAGCAACAAGTCTCTGTGTGGTCATCCCACACTGTAAACCAATGGTGCACACTGGTGAGTTTCCATGGAAATGGTCTTTTGAGAACAGTTTTGTGGATAACTATAGGGAGAAAGTAAAACAGACCATTTTGAATGTATTCTACTCTGCCATCAACTCATCGTAACATCAACCAGCTCTTCATCACTAGAGACTCATCGGCCTCACGCTCCATGCTTGCTTTGAAAGCTGAGAAACTAGTAAGTGTTCATTCTGTGATGGGAGCAGTGTTGTGTCCGTCTCAGAGTGGGCGTGTCCACATGAGATGGTAGATGATAGTTCATGGGAGTAGAATAATGTTGTGACCATCTCAGAGTGGGTGTGTCTACATTAGATGATAGATACACGTTCTGTAGAACAATTTAATTTAGAACACATTTTGTACACTGTGTAGGATGTACATCATTTTACAGTTTTTGTTTTCATTGATACCTGCATGCAACACTGATAAAGGAATTAAAGCAAAGTTCAAGGCAAAAGGCTGACTCAGTAAAGATCATTCATTATGGAAAAGGCTACTGAACAAAGACAATGCCCACATAAGTGGTGCCACTATGGATTTTGACCTGGTCTTTGGAGTTAGACTTTCACATAAGGAATAAGGAATATTAACACTACTTCAGGAATGTGCCAGAATGGACATGGGAGAATTCATGAGGCCTCATCTCTACACAAAGGACCACACACAACTGAAGAATGCTTTGAGTAGGAGGGTTGATCTTCCCTGGAAAGAGCCAGCAAGGTTGTCCACTGCCAAATGGTCATCCCTGAAAGCCCACATACAGCCAACATTATTCATACTGATCAGGTCATGTTTAGGAGTATATAGAATATATGTGAGCATATATGAACATACGTGAAATAAAAATGAATAAAAAAAGAGGTCATGAATTTGAAGGGGAATGGGGAGGACTTGGAACTGAGAAAAAAAAGAGAGAAATTTAATTATAATCTAAAAAAGACTTTCTTCATGAAGTTCTATTGAACAGGGAATATTCCATCATAACATTATTAGAGGAAGGCAATTCTGTAGCACACTGACTCCATATATAAAACTTAAATGTAAGTATTCTGATACGCTAATATAGTATAAAATAATGAATACTGCTATATGGGATTTCTGTGCTCCAATTATGACTGAATAAAAACATTGTTTCAAGGGTGGAATAAAGAATTTAAATTAAAAAATAAAATGGTTCCCCAGAATTTGTTTTGTGAAGTTCTGCAGGTGTTAACAGAGGCACGGCATGGAATCTTGTTATTTGTTCCTACTCAGCCAGATGCCTGTGTCTCCATGTCTGAATTCAGATGGAGCAGGGCTTTCAATCTTACCAGTGGACTGATTCAGTGTGTGTGCCTTCGGAAAATCAAATTCTTCACGCATTATTTCTTCATTCGGTCAACCATGCATCAGATATTTAGCAAACAATTTCAGGGACTTATTGTACAGTAAGTTGATGCAGCAGAGAAGAAAATAGTGTCAAATAGGACTGCATGTTTACATTAGCGAGGTTTGTAAGACTTAAAGGAAAATTACGTGGTAAAGTGGTTAGCAGAATGTTTGGTTGCTGTTTTTACAATTATGTAAAGAATTTGTCTTAAAGGAGTAGTAAATGAGATAATAGTTAAAAATCAACAGGAATTTTCACTAATGTAACCATAGTTATTACTTTGGTCGCCACACTATAACAAAGATTATAAGACTTTCATTGCTCTGTCTCTCTTTTGTGTGTGTGTTGGTATTAAATTTGAGCTTTGCTCATGGTACAGCTACCACTGTGCTGTGTTCCCTGCTGAAGACTGCTATTAATATAGTCTTTCCCCAAACACTCCTCCATTCAATTAAGATATACTGCTCTCTCTCCCCCAAACAAACAAACAATAACACGAAGCCTGTTATGTGTGACGAGGGCAGTGAGCAAACATCAGGGCTCATAATTCAGTGGATGCTATTCCAACTTGACTGGCAATGGTTGTAGTGAGGCTCTGCTCTGCCCAATCCCACTTATTTTATTCAAAACCCAGATACTATTAATAAAACGGATGTGAGACCTATTTGTATGAACCCAGATGCCCAAGGTACTAGCACCAAATGTGAAGTGGAATGAACGACTTAGGAAGACAATGTCTGCCTCACGAAAATATAGAATTCGGATGAGCAAGATGTCCTTGGAGAGAGTAGAAATAAAAGCCAAATGTGGGGGAAGACTGCGCCCACTTTAGAATGTGGTGGCACGGTTACAGAGTGAGCGGAAGTCAGTTCCCTTAGACTGACAAGTAGACGTTGAGACTTTTGTTCCCCATCATTCCTGAGAATACGGGCAGTGACCATCTGCAGGTGCAGGAGGGAAATCTCGCTGTAACTGGAGACTCAGATTCTCAGGGGGAGTTTGTACTAGACCTGCAGATTAGGTGAGAGGTGTGCACCTTCTGGGGAAGAGCACAGCTCACAACACACAACACACTACTGGAAGCGTCATCTTCTGGGGATGAGCACAGTTCACAACACACAACTGGAAGTGTCATTGTTTTGGCCTTCCTCCCTTGCCCTAACACACGGGTCTCTGGGAGCATCCTACCTGAACAGTGTGAGTCACCTGAGGGCCGGGAGAATTTGTACAGGTCACATACACTTACTTTGCCTCAAACACCCCTGTGCTAGGTTGTGACCTACAAAGGACCAACAGATGCTACATCTTCTTTCCCTGTTGGTATTCTGAGGGTCTGGTTGAGAAGAATCCACAAGATTGGCCCTCTGCTTAGCCTTACTTAGGTTATGAGGGTATCAGAAACTCTAGTCTAGACATTGTTACAACAGGTGCTTCTCAATCATCCTAATGCTGCGACCCTTTAATACAGCTCCTCATGTTGTGGTGACCCCACATGAAAATTCTTTTCGTTGCTACTGTACTTTTGCTACTGTCATGAGTCCTGAGGTAAATATCTGTGTTTTCCAATGGCCTTAGGTGACCTCTGTGAAAGATTCATGACCTACAGGGTGAGAACTTCTGTGTTATGCCTTTGTTTCATAATCAAGAATCTAGGTCTGACTTTCTACGTGGGTGAGATGCCACTGAATGTATAAAACCTTTGCTCTTCTCTGTGGCTAGCTCTTCTGTCTGCTGGTCATTCTGTTCTTCTTTATGCCATCCCTAGATAATCTCCATCACCCCCGAGACAAAGCACAGAAGACTCAGGAAGGCCCTGGGGTGTGAAAAACTTGTAAGGTCCATCTCCCAAAGTTATATAAGCAGTATCCATGCCCAATAGAGACACTGACAGCTGAGAAACCGACAGGCTGCTCAGGGGCTTCCAGGATGCGATGCTGTGAACCAGGCCATGTTTCGTGGCTTTTCACTGGTGTGCATTTGAATCTCGGTGCTATGGAAAGACTGTGCTAACTCTCCTATATTTCTGTACAGAAACACAGTAACCTTACTGGTCACTTTGCTGTTCTTGGGTGGGACCACTTCTTTGGTCTGTCATCAGTGCCCTATCTGGTAGGAGCAGACATTTGTTCAAATGTCTTCTGGAAAGTCACATGACATAGATCTTTTAAAGTTAACTAAGGTTAAATAAGACTTTCAAACGTGTTCTTGAAAGAACAGAGAGACAGTATGCTTCTCCCTCTATGCATCCACACAGGACACAGGAAAGGCTGTATGTGGGCACTGTGGCGGTCTGGGCGAGGAACAGAGGCCTCACCGGAAACCTGGTGTCTACAGCTTACAGGCCTAGCTCCACATCTGTGTCTGATTGATATCTAGGGCTTAAGCCACTAGCCTGGGCACACTGTCCTGGCAGCCTGAGCAGACTACCACCGAAGTCTCAACTTGTATTTTTCATCATTTGCTTTAAAATCACCTGTCATACTCGCTAAGATAGTTTTATCGCCTCGATGACAGACCTCTCTCAATTCAGGTTAGTCCATGGAAATGGGCAGGGATGATAATAAAGAAAGGCAGTGACCTTCCGGTTCTGTGAAATTACAAGGGACCAGTGCCTCCTTCTACAGCTGTCTTATAAGTCAAAATCATGAGTGAGAACCAACGCACTGTCTTTACTAACGCGCGAGATTCAGATGGGGGGGTTACCTTTCTCTATGCTCTTTGGACTCTTGCTGTGTTTTTCAGGTCCACTGCACTTTTTTGAGGCCTGTC
>JABTXL010003776.1:1679715-1695896 GCA_025134845.1 Neodon shergylaensis | reverse complement strand
GGTCCACTGCACTTTTTTGAGGCCTGTCTTTCACGATCTGTGCTCTTTCCTGTATTGCCCACAAGTCACCTTCAGGTTCCGCCCTTTTTCCCCATTTGATTGTTGATCTCTTGCTCAGTTCTTCCTCCTTCTTCCGTATAGATGGGTGAGAACAGGACAAGAGAGACAAAAAATCACGGCGTTTCAAAACTCAAACATGTAGCTTACGGACCTCATCCTTTCAACCCTGTCACAAGTTAATGAAACCAACTTTTAAAGATAGATTTGGGTATTTATACACTTGGACAATAAATATTTGTCCGAAAAGCCTGCTTTGTGTGAGAAGAGCTGGGATATGCTAAGTTTAAACTCTAGAGGTGCCCTGTGGTTTGGAATTTTGACAGTTTGTCCCTAGAAAACAGACCTTTAGTGAGACATGAAGACACACAGTAGAGTGTGGCACCAGCACACAGCGGAAAGTTTTATTTAAACAAAACGGAAATCGATAGAAATGTGCTGCCCTTGGGGGAGTGATAAACACTGGTATTTTAGTGGCTCGCTGGTTCTGAAGCTGCCTCTTCTGCTGGAGTTTGCTCTCTCCTTCATTTCAGACTGAGCCTTCTGTTTCATTTCTGTCACCGATTCCAAGCGGTATTTCTCGGTAGCGTCACAGCAGAGGGACAAGGATGTTTGGAACTGGTGCCATTAACAGCCAGAGGAAGTATTTATAACTCAGATTAAATGACAGATTGGTACCTTCCTCCATTTGGTCTCCTGTGCAGGCGGAACTCCCAAGGTTCAATATGTGCCTAGCAGTTAAGAAAGGCTTTCAGAGTTTCGAGTTTAAGAAACCTAAGAGAATCACTGACTCAGGGAAGACAGAAGCATAGTATTTATTCACTCAAGAACAAAAACCAAAACACTACAGGAGCCAATTCATATGTGGAATTTATAAAAAAAAGTCTCATAGAGCTAGAAAGTAAAATAGCATGGGATGGTCAGGGGAATTGGGAAGGAAGATTTGGGTGGAGGGACCAGTTAAAGAAACATTTCAGTGAGATTGATAGATGGTGGGGATCTCTTACACAGTAGCTCTTAATATATATTTTATTCTTCAGGAATGCTAACAATGTGAACGTCACGTGTTGTCATTTGAAATCGCATGACAAATAAGGGAGCCATGTCAATGGGCTAGGCAAGAATGTCCAAGGGCTGTCCTGTCTATTATAGGATGACCACATGTTTCGTTGCTCAAATACTCAAATTCTTATTTACAGCAAGGACAACATAATGATGCTTTCTAAATGTGTGTGTGTGTGTGTGTGTGTTGAGAGAGAGAGAGAAAAAAAGGAAGAGAGAGAGAGAGAGAGAGAGAGAGAAGATAACCTCTCTTCTGATGCTGGTCCTTACATTTAACTTGTTTGAGCAGGGGCTCTGTCTACTGGATAGACAGGCTGGTGGTCCTGAGTCTCTGGAGACTGCCCTTTCCATCTTCCACCAGGAGCACTGGGTCACAGATGGGAGCTGTTGTGTCTGGCATTTATGGGGGCTCTCGGGGTTTGAACCTGGACTGCCACGCTTGTCTGCCAGTGCCTTTAATTATTGAGCCAAGTCCTAAACCTCATATCCTTTTCTGATCCTAAGGTACAGGCAAATCTCAGCTATACTGATTATTAACAAAACAAATGGTTGTTGAGCAGTATGACATCCCCATGAAAATAAAATGTCTTCTGTGTTCTCTGGATTAAAATGACAAAAAGTGTAATAGAAACAGTAGAAGGCTTCGCCCAGAGCAGCCTTCGCCGACTGGAACTCCTGACAATGTATGCTCGCTATCTGATGAGACAATGGTTGCATCAACACTGGCTTGGTAGGTTCTGAGGCAACAGAAGAAAATGTATTCACAGCTCAATAAAATTTCACTTTTAGAACCCAAGAAATAAAGAGAGATCCTGGATGGATGCTGAGAACACTTATGGATGACCCTAAGTATGAAGATCTGACTCTGGGGTCCAACCTATTGTGTACTGAGTCCTTTAAACAAGTTAATTTCCCATTACTGAGGAGGCATCAGGCTGCAGCTTTCACCCTGAGTGTGACTCTTGCACTGACTAGAGGAGATCAGCCCGTTCTTCACAAGAGCCTCTCTGCCTTGAGTCCATCAGCTGCCCCTGATAGTCCTGGCTTGGTCTGGATCTGTGCATTCTGCCTCCCGACACTTACTAATAATATGAACTTGACCACATCATTTAACCTGTGCGAAGAGACAATGTGAGCTTAATAGTTGTGTCACCGTTGTAGTGTTCCGCTGTGTCTGTCCGGCTGGGTCTTCGCTTGAACCACGCCTTTGGGAATAGTCTTCCTCCCACCTCTCATTTTGCTTGCTCCATTACGGTTTGTAGAGAGGACGGATGTTCCTGCCTTGAATCATCTAGGCATGCTCCATCCCTCTATCTCACCTTCTCCTTTCTTACTGACTAAGCAGGTATCCACATATATAGCATGACCAAGCAAGAAGGAGAAACCTGCTAATGTTTGGCGAGTCTCTCTCAATCAACTTTAGTTGTTTAATGTCAGCAGTGTTTTTACTATTAAAGAAAATCCAGAATAGGGTGATCAGTTGACTTCCACATATGTGAAGGCTAGTGTTGAATCTCAACTTGACAAGATTTGGAATCCCCTAAGAAGACAAGTATTCAGACATGTCTGTGAGGGAATATTTAAGCTAGGCTAGCCTGGGAGCATGCCTGTGAGGAAATATTTAGGCTAGGCTAGCCTGGGAGCATGCCTGTGAGGGATTATTTATGTTAGGCTAGCTTCGGAGCATACCTGTGGAAGATTATTTAGGGTAGGCTAACCTGGGAACATGTTTGTGAGGAATTATTTAGGTTAGGTTAGCCTGGGAGCATGTTTATGAGGGAATATTTAAAATAGGCTAGCCTGGGAATATGTCTGGGATGGATTATTTAGGCTTGGCTAGGCTAGCCTGGGAATGTGTCTGTGAGGGAATATTTAGGCTAGGCTAGCCTGGGAACGTGTCTGTGAGGGAATATTTAGGCTAGGCTAGCCTGGGAACGTGTCTGTGAGGGAATATTTAGGCTAGGCTAGCCTGGGAACATGTCTGTGAGGGAATATTTAGGCTAGGCTAGCCTGGGATATGTCTGTGAGGGATTATTTAGGTTAGGCTAGCCTGGGAGCCTACCTGTGAAAGATTATCTTGATTAGGATATTCAGGTGGAAAGCCTACCCTAAAGGAAGACAGCACCCTTCCCTGGGCTCAAGTCCTTGATCACATAGAATGGAAAAGTCTAGAAGAGCCGCAGTCCCCCGACTGTGCAGGTAACAAGGCCTGCTGCCTCATTTTGCTGATGCTAGGATTTTCCTGCCAGGATGGACTGTATTCTTGAACTGTGAGCCCAAATAAACCCCTCTCCTTAAGTTATTTTTATTAGATTATTTTATCCCAACAGTTGGAAAAGAAACTAACACAAATGTCAATTTTGGTCTGTAGTGTAAGCCTCCACTGCAGCTGCCTCTCAATATCAGGAAAGAAGTCAAACGTGCTAATATTCACCACATAGATGGAGAAATATTTGGCTTCTGTCATGAGTCACTACATTGTCCCAGTTCCCTCATCTTTGTCTTTCTGTGTTGTTGCCTCTGTCTGTCTGTGGGAAAATCACCCACGGGATGAAGGATGCTCACACGTGTGATGCCTCCTTACGGGACTATAAATGATTAAACATTATAACTGGAATTCTTAAGAAAGGCAGACACATGACTAAATATATTTTTGAAAGACACTGCGTATGCTAAGAGAAAAAAGATTATTAATTCTTGCTTGCCAGTTACCAACCCTCCTAAAAAAAAAACCTAAATGAATGCTATGCAAAGAAATTAGGGAAAATTTGTACATTTGATTGCCAAATGAAATAGCATGAGCTTATAGTTACACTTCAGTCTGGAGCCACAATACTGGCTCACGAACCAGCATCAAATCATATGAGAATACCATCTTCACCTGCTGCAGCTTACCCTTCTTGCAGCATCTTGGTTGTGTGCTGAGGAGGGTCACTCATCTCTGACCAGTGGAGTGGAATTCAGGGGCCAGCAAGAGCTGGACACCCAAAGACGTCTGCTGTAGAACAAACAGAAGGGCAAGAAGGCAGAGTGAAAACTAGGCGAGCTCCCCAGTCCCTTTAACTCCCCGCTGAGTGGTGCGAGTTGTCAATCTCAGCACCATGAGAAATATCACAGTGACTGTCCTGCTCAGAGGAAACAGGCCCCCAGTAGCGCAGACTTCCAGAATTGCACAATAGGGATGTTAGGATAAACCCTAGGGCGTATGCTTTCTGGTTTTATCAACAGTCCTTGTGTCTTACATTTCTGTCCACTGCTGCAGCTGAACTTCATGGGTGGAGCTCGTGCCTTGTTCCAAAAAGGCCTCTCCTTAAACCCTACCCAAAATGCACTAGAGGACTGTTGAGCACTCCTGATAGAATGGCAGGGACATCAGTGTTTGTGATCATTCTCTTGTGCCCTTTCCCGACTTCTTTTCCTATAACCATGTATCTATGAGAATTCTGACTTCTATTGATGGAAAAATCCTTTTGAGTTACAATGTAAAACCTGGAGGAAGAAGGTACAGTCTCCCCAGATCTAACGCTATCTTTCCCAGCTTCCAGTTTCCTTGGGGTTGAAGGGGCAGCATGCTTTGGCTGAAATAATTTGCTGTGGGTTTACCATAGCAGCCTCTTGGTTTCCACACTCAGTAGGTTAGGTCAGCTAACTGTCCTGATCAGTTACAGAGCAATTGTGGGTGTTGCTACTCTGGCTTTTACCATAGTCTCTGTGGATGGCATCTTCAACTATAGTGGTAATGGAGCTTTAACGTAAGATGTATATGTGGTTCATCTCAGAAACACAACTCTACCCCTCCCCCCCCCACCTCCACCACATCAGCACTGGTCAGGTCCTTAGTTCCAGGTTTTGTGATGGCTCCGACACTAAAGTACATCCTTTGGATCATTCATGGAGAACTTTCTGTGTCCCTTCTCCTTCGCACCGATTGATAGTTTCCCTGAATGTAGAATTATGGATTGACAGCTTCTGTATTTCCTCTCTTCCTTTGTTGCTGAAGAGAAGCCCGCTGTAAACCCATGCTTCTAAAGCCGTCTTTGTTCTTTAGTTGATTTGAGTCTTGCTACCCTATGCTCCGTGGTTTCACCAGGTTGCCCCTCCTGTGGACATGTGTCTGTTGTCTGAGTGCTGACCACAGTCCCCCATGGTCTGAGTATGGATTTCTTTCATTCTGAAACATCCTTAACTATTTTCTCTCCTGTCACTGCCTCTGTCCAATCTCGGTTGTTACTATTCCAAGTTCTATGTCTAGCGGCCTCCTAAACAAAATGGTGTATGTTCCTGTACTCTTGCCTGTGTCCTTGCTTGTACTGGTTATCTATTTCTGTGTTGCAACTCCAAACTTAGAGGTTCAGACCAGATATTTACTCAGTTCTCCCCCCTCCACCCCGCTCTTTCAAACACACCATGTATTCATTTCTTACACGCGTTACTTTTATCTACACTTATAGACTCCACTCCTTTACACTTTTTTTCAAACACAGCAAAATTTAATGACAGGAATGTTTTGGAATTTTCAGGAGTATTTCCTAAGCCATGCATAGTTTCAATCTTCGATACTAAGCAGGTCCCAGATGCTTCACAGTCCAGACATGCAGATATGTGGGTAAGCTCTCAAGTGGATGGAGGAGGTTGCTTGATCTTTTTTTTATTGAAAGGTGCATTAGAATAAGATTTTTGAATTACTTATGTAAAAATGTTTCCTGTTATTATTTCTCATGATTTGGATTTCTGTTTCTTCAAACTTTTTGAAAATTCTTCTCTTATATATTACATCCTGACTACAATTTCCTCTCTCCACTGCTCTCTGTCTCCCCCCACCACCCCTTTACCCGCAGAGAAATGACTGCTAAACTTGCCTAAAGGTGAGACAATGCTTTGGGGTTCCTGCTTCATGAAAGAGTCTGCCAGACATTCTGCAGAACACAGAAGAAGGTGACTGGAAAATTGCCAATATAGGTGGAACTGTCTTTGAAATTTCCTGCTTCATGGAAAAGTCCACTGGATACTATGGGCCTGTAGGCTAATATGGATGCCCCAACAGTACAGAAGAACTTTGGGTGACTGTCCAGGCAGTAAGATGTCTCTGTTAATTCTAGAGTTTTAGGAGTTGTTTATAATGCATGTCCTGTTTACTTAGGTAATGTCATATCCTTCTGGAGTCTTTGATGGAGTTGAAGAATTTATAGTTATAGTTTACCTTAGTTATGATAAAAGATAAAGTAAATGTAAATATTATAACTGTAATTCTTGCTTGATAACTGTTTTGTTATATGTAATTTTACTGTGATAAGATAAAGCCTTCTGTTTAAACAGAAAAGGGGAAATGGTGTGGGAGGTCCTTCTGTCTATGAATAAAGAACCTGCTTTGGACCTATAGCAGGACAGAACTTAGGTAGGTGGGGAAGACTGAACTGAATGCTGGGGGGAAGAAGGCAGAGTCAGAGAGAAGTTATGGAGCAGCTGGTGCTGAAGATAGATGTGCTGAAACTTTGCTGGTAGGCCATGACCTCAAGGTGATACACAGATTAATGGAGATGGGTTAAATTAAGATGTAAGAATTAGTCAATAAGAAGTTAGAGCTAATGGGCCAAGCAGTGAGATAATTAATACAGTTTCTGTGTGATTATTTTGGGTCTAAACTAGCTGGGTGACTGGGAAGAACAAGTGCCCTCCTCCTCCAGACTCTCTCCTAATGTTCTCTTCAGAAAAGAGCAGACATCTCAGGAATATCAAGCAAACATGGCATAACAAATTACAATAAGACTAGGTGCTAACCCTCCTGTTTGGACTGGACAAGGCAACCACGTAGGAGGAAAAGGGTCCCAAGAGCAGGCAAAAGAGTCAGATAACTCCCCTTCCATTCCCACTGTTTGGAGTCCCTCAGGACTACCAAACTCCACAATCACAGCATCTATGTAGAGGACCTAAGTCAGACGCAGACAGGATCTGTGATTGTTGCTTTAGTCTATGAGAACTCCTATGAGCCCTGGTTAGTTGATTCTGTGGGTTGTGTTCTTGACCCCTCTGGTTTCTATAAGCCTTCTTTTGTGGAGTCTTTGAGCTCCACCTAATGTTTGGCTTGAAATGTCTTATACAAACATTTGGAATTTAATTCCTAATGATGGAGAATAGCAAATGGTCAGATCTGAGGAACAAGCAGAACTATAATGTTTCTTACTTTAAGATAACAAGAAGTCAGGCATTACCATCGGGTATAGACTCTCCAGATTTGTCCCATGACCTGGGACTAAATGGCCCCATTTGAGCCATGGCAGAAGACTCCTCCCAGAAGCAGATGGGATCCTTGCTCAGGGAGCCCACTCACTGCATCTATGCTGCAGTGTATGTAATAAACCTCTCACATTCGTCTTTTCCTGCATGGGAAGTTAACTTACAGCCTGTACAGCACTGGCCTGCCATGCCTGTCACTTTCGTCCATGCACAAGAATTTTCTCCAGTTTCCCTGAAGAAAGCTTGAAGGTGTTTATCTGTTTTTGGTATGCTGCTGACTTCCCTGACTGTTCTTCCCTTACGCTTTTGAGTGTGCTCCATTCTGATCAGAAGCAGAATCTGCTCTGCTAGCGTTTGCAGATGCGCTGCTAGCAGAGCCTGCCATAGCCATCAGCATCACTGTGCAAGCACCTGCAAGAATGTCACCTCCAGTGCAGGCAGCCCTGGCTCAGCCTTGCATACCTCTGGATCATTCACCTGGCACTGTGGTGGAACATTCTGCTCTTGCTTCTCAGTTCCTTTCCATCTGTGTTCTCAGCTGTCTTTTAGCTGTCTGTCTATAGTCAGGAGCTGTCTATAGTCAGGAGCTGTCTATAGTCAGGCACTGTCTATAGTCAGGCGCTGTCCGTAGCAAATTGCTGGTGAGTTTCATGCCTAGGGCCATTTCTGTCTGTTTCTATTTAATAGTTTTGCCTAAAAAGTAATCTTCTTAGGATGCAAATGCCATTGTCCATTTCTCCCTTTTGCTGAACTTTTCACACTAGAAACAGTGGGTAACTGAGAAAATAAGGACACGCTATCCAGTGTCTTAAACACATGCAGCAAGCTGAAGTAGAGCATTCTTCTCCCTGTGTCATTTCTCACGGTGTCATTCTAGTTGGGGGCAGATTGCATACGGGTTCTTTGTAATGCATCTTCACCTTGCTGCGAAGTTAACATGCATTTGACTTCTGCATTTATTTCTTAACTATTCGTTGGCAATTCTTGCCTTCTGTAAGACTTTTCTTATAATTTATCTGAAAGTTAGCACATGGCTTGTCAAGATTTGAACCCAAATGTCAGATGCTTCTAAATTTGGGAATAATTAGAAGGCTAATGAGTTATCATAATCATTTTGTTGCTTACACAAAAATAATTAATCCAACCCAAATGAAGCCTGTTTGCTGTGTAGAAAACAGCAGTGACAGTAGACTCGAGCTCTAACCCTTTGTTTAATAATTATGTGACCTCTGCCAGCCACTTAGATCTTCTAAGATTTGTTTATTTACATGGAAACAATCTTGCTTATGGTAAGGCCTCACCCACAGGTCAGTCCAGAGCAGACAGGTGACACCAACAGACCCTCACATAGTCACCGGCACAGTGGGCCACCTTGTTGCTCTCACAGCCACTACGATGTTGGCTGTGTCAGAACCTTCCAGAATCTGGAAGATTACAAAGGTGATTCATTAATAATTAGCTATGATTTTTGGCCATTACTGAATATGGCCTCAGTTATAGAGAAGTAAATGGTACTTATGAGTTCTCTCATGTCTGTCATTAAAGAAGAAAAGCACATTTTACAAGTTCTTAAGTTTATGCTTTCTCTTTCTGTTACTGCCTGTGACTCCATAGAGTTTCTCTCAAGTTTTATATATTTTCTTTCATAAAAGTGAATTTTTTCAAATTTTAGCCATACTATATTTTGATAGCATAAAGAAAAGAACACAAAAAGAGATAAAAGTCACAGATAAATTTTATTGTATTAAACTTGATTAGGAGAACTGATAGCTAAAATGGGAAAATGTCGTGCAGAAAAGTAGGAATTGGGGAAATGGATCTTTAATTGTCTTTAAGCTAATCGGAAGTAGACTTCTAAATAGAGTTCAATTTACAAGCTAATAAACACCATGGACTTTTTTCTTGTTTTTGGTTTTTTTTTTTTTTTTGGAGTTTTTGGAGTCTGTTCTGAAACTAGCTTTTGTAGACCTGGCTGGCCTTGAACTCACAGACATCTGCCTCTGCCTCCCGAGTGCTGGGATTAAAGGTGAGCACCACTACCACCCGGCTCATCAGGGACGTTTTATAGTAAACTGAAAAGAAACCAAGATACAAGGAAGAACTGATTTGGGGTATGGTAATTTTAAGGACATGTAAGCAAGGGGCACATCAGTCATGCCGTTTACATGTAACTGGTGTGTAATCTGGTCCTGTAAAGCCAGCGGATTGTTGGTGTCCCGAGGGAGCATGCATTTATTTATTTATCTGTGTTTGCAAGCATGTGTGTGTGTGTGTTCTTCTGCTACATGGGTTCCAGAGATCAAATTCAAGTTCTTAGGCTTGGAGTCAGCGCCTTTACCCACTGAAGCATCTCACTGGTTTAGCATCTAGAGGCCAACCCAAGGCTTTGCCATGGAAGTCCGTGTCATTCACGCAAGACTGATGAGAATAGGATTGCATTGCTACATGTCGGAACATTATATAGTAATTGCTCAGTCATCTTTTCACAAGTGACTTATCAGAACCAAAGCCTTTTGTAAAGGTTAAACTGAAAGGCAAGGCTTTTTTTTTTTTTGGCGCTATTGCTTTGTGGATAAAGTGGCTGTCTTTTGCTGTGGATTTTTGCTATAGCTGATTCCCCTTCTGCTACATATTTGGGAATTAATTCCCACAGTTCAGAGCTGTCCCCTAAGCTTTTGGGGCTTACTGATCACATTCCCCTAGCTATGTGTGAAAACAGTGTACCACTCACTGCCAGGCCTTTGTTCCTCTCTCCTAGGTAAACGCAAAGATCTCCCTTCTTGTGATTGTCTTTATCTACAGGTATTTGGTCAGTGTTTGGGGTCCAGGCAAAAGAATCCAATTTAAGATATTCTCAGATCTCCAAGGACACAGAATTACTACTTGCCCAAACTGTTGATTCATGGCTGCTCGGAAAGAAGAATATGCTGCCCTGGTTTCACTTCACTTAGAAGATTCCTAACTCCTCATGCTCACCTTCACCTCAGTTTACTGATGATTTTAGTCCAGGTTTCCTGCTTGTGTTTGACTCTCAAGGACAGCAGAAGAGATAATGAACTTCCACCCAGAGAAAGACTCCCTTCCTGCTGGAGCCACAGACCCACAAGGCCCACGATCAGAACGGCTGATAGCAGCATTTCCGGGAACTGATTATTTAGAGGCCTGGTTCTCCTCTTTGTTTCTACTGCCTAGAACAGTAAGCATAAACTCCAGACCTAGACCCATAGAAACGGCAGCATCTGGTGAAGGTGCTGTCAGATCAGGAGCTAGAGCTTCCTCCTGACGGTTACATAGGTTGCCTGGGTATCCTCTATGCATGCTGGAAGGAAAAAAAGCAACATGCTGACTTAAAAAATAATCTGTGCCCTATTTGTAACTTTACTGAAAATAAACCTTTTTGTTGTTGTTTTAGCTCTTACTAGACACCTAAAATGTAGCGTAGGGCACTAACCTCCCCCTCTAGAATTCCTTAATTCTTTTTAACTAACTTTCTCCATAAAAGAGTTCACCAGCCATTCATCACGCTACTGCCACTTTTGAGCTGACAATCACCTCTATCTCTCTGAGTGAGTGTGTGTGTGTGTGTGTGTGTGTGTGTGAAAACTCTTATCTGATTTTTTTATAGGGCAAAAAGAATTCCCGCCCTGGAATCTGCTGAGACCGGAGAATTGCCGATTATAGGGTATATATTTATTACTGAGAACATTTGTAATGGGTAGAACTAGGAGGAAGAAGGACTAAGAGAGAAGAAGAGTAAAATAGAAAGAATCTGCTGTGAGTAGATTTCTTAGCCCTCAGACTTTACTTTCTTTTGCTAATTGTGGAGTCTTTTGAATCCTGAGAGGAATCTTTAGAAGCTGGACTTTCAGGGTTCCCATTATTGCATATTATTGGCTGTTGTACTTTCTTGTCCCTGCAGGCCTTTGGATCTTTTCCATGGGACAGTTAGGGGAATTTCAAGTTTCTTTAGAAAGACTTCAACAAATGAAAAATAATAGATTTAATGTTGTCTAAATTGCAGACAGATGCATACCGTTATGCAGAAGTGCACCATTTTAGCTGGGGTTTTGACACCATGTATTTGATGTACGAAGATAAAAGCTTAGGGGAAGGAATTAACCAAGCAGAGAAGCTGGTGGAGAAAGAGTGCAGATGGCACCACGTCAACTCTGGGCTCTTTCACCTCCACAGGGAAAGCGTCCACAAGGTATCAGTGGGGTCCACTGGGTTGAAACCGAAGAAGGATAACCATTCAGTCTTCATTTGCTTTGGGCTTCCATATTGCTAGAATATCTTGTCCTTACCAGTATAGAATTGTCTGGAAACTGGGGAGGGAAGGATTGAGATAGCTGCTCAGAGGAGCTCTGTTCTTAGCACAGGTTTGGTGAAGCCCCCAGGGAAGTGACTGAACTATGGGATTAGACATTATTTATTGGTTTGGAACACTAAGAAGAATTTGCATTCTGAAATGTTCCATGAGGTGGTGATCGGGGCCAGGACTGTTTCACTTGGTATCTCTGCCTAAAATGTGCCAAGCTTTTAGCAGGAACTTGCTCATTATTGACTCGTGGAGGAGAAACTGTCAAAACCATCTCAACAAAGGTGTGCATGCTGCTTGGTTTCCTAGCCTGATCCTAAGAGTCAAACATCCATGGACCAGTTCCTGAATGACTGAAAATGCTTACGGTGCCAGAATCCACACAATAGCATTAAATCATTGTGATTTAACTGACTTTGTATTAATGATGAAGGATTAAGTAACTCTTATAGATTTTGAATTGCTCCCTGGAATGTAATATTCTCTACACATGTTTGCAGTTCCCATGAGTATAGGTTCCAGAGACATAAGTATGGATACCAATCACAGTTGAGCCATAAGATACAAGAGATTATTTTTGAAATTGGTTTACATTTGTTCTTTTAAATACTTTTACTGCATTTATTTATTTTTGGTGTGGGGGATGCATATGTCGTTCGTGTGGAGGTGAGAGAACATTTTCTGGGAGTCAGTTCTCTCCTCCTACCATGTGACTTCTGAGCATTGAATTAGGTGGCCTGGACTGGAGGCAGGTGGCCCTGCCCGTCTTACTAGCTCTGTATTTGTCTTTTACAAAACGATTTTCTTAATGTTCCCGTAATATACAAATAGGCTTACATACGTACAAAAATTTGGCCAGTAAAATTTATAGTTAGGTTTGTGTAATCAATTATAACACCAGATTAATCGAGTTTGCAGTTATGTTCTATATTCTAGTGCGGCATTGTATTGATAAGAATTTTTAAGTCCATATTCCTTTAAGGAGAAGGACTTTGCTTCCTGAATTTACACAATATACCGTGACTGTGATGGATAAAGATTTCCCAGGCAGACGCCCCTCAGAGCAATAAAAGGAAAGAATGTTTACTCAAACAAGCCTATTTAATTAAAACTGCTAACGAAACACCTTACATGTTGCAGAATACACAGAAAGTTAATAAGTGGCAAATCTTTACGAGGTCCCCGGACATTTGGGAACAGCAGCGGGAGTCTTTGGCCCGCAATGTGTGTGTTCCCCTATATTCTCCCCTTTCTACCCTTCCTTATTTATCAATATCTCCTGAACCCCTTCCCTAGGCATGTCTCTACTGCCGTTTGTGGGAAACTCCTGATTCACAGTCTAGAAGTTTCTGAAGATTTCCTTTACACACAGAGTGATTGCCAGCCACACTTTTTCATGTGGTTTGTGCAGAAGTTGAACCCAGCTGTTCCAGCCACTCCAGCTGTGCTAGGGTGTGTCTCTTCGGATCAGTCTGGGAACAGTGGGTTTAGCTTATGCTGCATGGGGAGGGAGGCAGCTTCCATGCAAGGCAGTTAAATCACTGGAGAGCGAAGCCAAACACAAAGCACAGTCCTCATTTTCATAGACACATGGGTGCTGGTGTACCGAGGGTGGTGTCCACCATTCTCTAGCTGCAACCTGGGCCTTTATGTGTCCTTTCTTTCCTACGAAGAAATGTCAGACGTCAATTGACACGCTATATTATCAAGAGTTGAGATTTTTGTCCATTTTGCAAATTAACTGTATGCCGTAACCTATAATAAAAACAAAACTATTCAGAGTCTATCCTCATTTTACCAACAAACATGAAATACAGAGGAATCAAATAAGGAAACCCCCAAAAACAAAGAAGTAGAATTATGCTCGTAGACAAAAATGAAATCATGCAAAATCAAGCAACGCCAAGAAGAATCAAGATGTAGTAAGCACACAAAATCACAGTCAGTCTAGTAAAGTCAAGCTTGGCTTTTCAGAGTGAAAAAAAAATGTGTAGATGAAATAACAATTCGGCAGTCCATTAATGTAAATAGGAAATGTGTTTGGAGAGTTAGGTTTCTAATAGCAGTGCCTCCGTGAGGAAGTGTAAGCTCCTTCCCACATGTGAACGATGCGTCCCTTCAGAAGCGTAATCAAGCTCCATCACTCATTCCGTCAGCGTGCTGTAATGTGTGCCATCCAGACATAATGTCCTGTAGATCATCCGGCTGACAGCGCTTCATAAGCCAAGGACCATTGGAAATAAATCACGCAGTCCTCTGTTTGTCCCGAACATAAACAACACCAAGACACTTGTTGAAAAGAGACACAGAAAGGAAGTCGCAGCCTGAAGAGGAAAGGCCGAGCTTGTTTCACTAGAGACCATGTGACATTCGGTACTTCCTGTGAAGAAGACGGAATTCATCTAAGAAGTTTTTAGTCCATGGTGACAATCCATAGCATCAATTCATAGGTATTAAAGTTTTGAACTTTGCAACACTATCTTTCTAATTACTAGTTTACTTTTCATTTGACTGGTAAATAATTTCTTGTGTTTTATATTAAATGTATATTTTATACTTGTGTGTGGGTGTGTAAAAGGATCAAAGTAGTGTAATCATCCATCACTATGAATATTCATCATTTATTTAAAGTGAAAATATTTAAAGTCTCTCATTGAAGTTCTTTTGAAATATACAACAGAACGAATCCCAGTCTTAGGGCCGTGCGATAGACGTCTAGAACATGTCTCTGCCACTGTAACATGACAGCAGCGGCAGTCCCTGCTCCCGCATGCCTTCCCCCCTCCTGCCTCTGGTGATTGCAAATGTGGTTATAATCAAAACTAATGCTGGCAAGTTCTGGATTCCATGATGAGGACGCCTCATGGCTCTAGGAGGGAAGCACCGTTTACCTAAATCTGACATGTTCCTACCCACTGCTGAAAACATATCCCCTCCCTACAAAAGTCAACTCTGATAACATATCCATTTTCTTTAAAAACATAATTCTATTTTTAGTTGCTGAAAAGTGAGTGAAACCATGCAGGTTTCTATTGCATGGTTCAAAGATTAAAGTTCTTTGCCCGCCGCCTCCCTTCCCCCTCCCCTCACTGAATAGTGCACCTCTTATCTCCCAGCCTTCTCTCCCCTCTCAGGCTCCACACAGACTCAGCAGATTCCTCCTCCTCATCCAGTCTGTGCCTTAACCATTTGCTCCCTGTGCATGGTAGCTTTCCTTTACTATGACCTGAGATATGTCAACTTACAAAGAAGAAAGCTTCCTTTCTAGAAATTTTCACTAACTATGGGCTGTGGCAAAGTAGGACATTGTGAGAGTTTGTAGCATGTGCTCATCTTATAGTAAGCGAGATGGAGAGAGAGGAAAAAGGAGAGGGAGAGGGAAGTGACTGGCCTCAATATCGCCTTCAAAGGCATGCCCCACTAACCTGAATTTCTCCAGTGAGGCCCAGGCTTAGATGCTCTATTACATCTCAATGACTTTAATTAGTGACCAAGTGTGTAACACAGAGACTTTTGATAGACCCTTAGCCGAGCCAAAGCAGTCTGCCTCAGTTTCCATTGGGTGCATGTTTCTAAGCCTTATAACTTTCCCTACCCGACCTCTGTGGGTTTAAACTGAGACAACCTTGGGGGTTAATCAAGTACAAACTTCTCAGTACAAAATGATTCTTCTAAATCTTCACCTATCTTAGTTCTTTGTGTCCTAAATTATCATTATTTTCATATTTGTCTTAACCCCCTTACAAAACCACCAAGTTTAGAAAAGGAGGAGAAGTCAAAAATTAAAAGCATAGTTGAATTTTGAAGAATACTTGCTGCCTGCGGTTGGAGTATATATCTTTAGGATTAAAGGGAAAAGTTGGGTTTAACTGATTGATTCTCCCTTTTCATGCCTACTTGGATCTGAACTATTAAGAAATGAGAAGGCAGAGGAAGATGGAAGTGGGACATGTCTCCTCCTGGTTCTGCTATGATGTAAATGATCCAGTTTGCTGTCTTTTTCCCCAAATTCCCCTAGTATTTGGCTTCTTCCTGTGGTTCAGAATGTGAACTGGTTATTTCAATTTTAGGAAGAAGTAGATTAAAATTAAAAAGGCATCTAATAGTTATCATAAAAATAAAAAATTCTTTTAAATGGGAAGAAAGCATGAATTAGAAATGTTTCTCCAGGAATGACTATAGTATATGAACACACCTGTGCGCAGTATATAAACACACCTGTCTGCAGTATATGAACACACATGTCTGCAGTATATGAACACACATGTGCACAGTATATGAACATACAACTTAAAACACGGAGCTTTTAGCATTGAAAAATTCTCACATGTATCAATAATATATTGTTCTCGATGCCAAAAAACAGACACACTTAAAATGATATGAATGAGCAAACATGGGGAGGCTGACATTCCATTTAACTCTAAGACTATATCTATATCTATATCTATATCTATATCTATATCTATATCTATATCTATATCTATATCTATATCTATATCTATATCTA
>JABTXL010003776.1:1669683-1679705 GCA_025134845.1 Neodon shergylaensis | reverse complement strand
ATCTATATCTATATCTATATCTATATCTATATCTATATCTATATCTACTATACCTATATACCAAAATGAAGATGGTACTGCAATTACAAAGCTCCACATTTGGGGAAAGGGATCTTTTTTTAGGGTTCAGAATAGGATAGGTCCAAATTTTCCTAATCAGCTATTACTCCTCCCCAACGTCCCAAACCATTTGTCAACCTGCTTCAGACATCAGCAGCAATGAATTACAACAAGAAAAATCACACAAAGAATGGAAACAAATTGCAAGTAGTCCGTATGCTCTTTCTGAGTGTTGACCTCCAGCATCCGACAGAAAGAAAGAAAAGAAATGGACTTTTACTACTTTGACATTGATGAAAGCAGAATTTGTTCTAGTGAGTTTTCTCTCCTTTCAATCTTTGGGGAGAAATTCTGAATTATTTTAAGCCAGCAGAATAACAACGTCCTTACTAGCAAATCTCCCCAGAGTGCTGTTATTAAGTAGAAACCGCGGAAGTTGAAAGGCTCTTGTCTTAGAGTTGATTGGCTGTGAAATCTGAATTCTCTCCAGCCCATTAAAGGTCCCTTGTGACTCTTGTTTTACTAGTAACTCTTATTTGACCTACACTCTTAAGTTCCTGCAGGTAGAATGTAGCACCCAGGTAAGGAGCTGCAGTAGATTGTATTCATAAAATAGTAGCATACTGTAAAATTTCCAAGCTTGAGCATTCAGACTTTAGTTTCTCTTTGTACGTGAGTTCACATCACACGATTAGTATCGAGCCATCTATCATTTGTCTTCTGTTAGTTTACTATTTTATCTTTGCCTTTACAGCTTGCTTGAATTATGCAATATTACCTTCGGTAATATTACTATATGCATTTTGCGCCTAATCTCTCTGCTAGTCTTATGTTAACTTATGTTAACGCAAACTAGAGTTATCTGAAAGGAGGGAACCTCACTTTAGAAAATGGTTCCTAAGATCAGTTGAAAAACTGATTTCTTAATTAGTGATCAATGAGTGAGAACCCAACCCATATTTGGATGGTGCCACCTTTTGGCAGGTGGTCCTGGGTTCTGTAAGAAAGCAGGCTGAGCAAGCCATGAGGAACAAGACAGTAAGCAGCACCCTTTTATTGCCTCTGCATCAGGTCCTGCCATCAGGTTCCTGCTTTGTTTAAGTTCCTGTCCTGACTTCCTTCGATGATAAACAGTGCTATGGAAGTGTAAGATAAATAAATACCCCCCCCCATGTGCTTTGGTCATGGTGTTCTTTCACAGCCATAGTAACCCTAACTAGGAAAACCTCCCCACTTCCTTTGAACAGTTTTGACTTGGTGCCATCCAAATGAAGTGACCCCATCAAGAGGTGCCGATTGTGCCCTTAGCATGAACCTTCCTTGCAGTCATTCTCTTTGACATATTTACAAGCATGAGAATGGTTGGCCACCTCCTCCAAAGTCTTCTTCTAGGAAGAAGTGTCTATGTATACTCCATAATTGCTCCCAATGTAGCCAATCATTCTTCCTCGTTTCACTCTGATAAACCCAATTTCTAAATGTTGGCATTCCTCTAAGTTTCATTTTTAGTCATTTTCCTTCATGCCTGTTTTTTTTTGCATGAGCTCCTTCTCTGAGGAATGTGAAACCAACCTTATTGCCAAGATCCAGTTCCATGCTTTCCTATTCCTCCTAAATGCTTTTCAGAGCCTCAGAATTGATTGTCAGGTTGGGAAGATGGCTTAGTTGGTAAAGTTCTTGCTGTTCAAGGATGATGATCTGAGTTCAGTCCTTAGCACAAGTGTGAAAACTGTGCTCGTGTGCACTGGCCCACAATCCTAATGCTAGGGAGGCAGAGACACTAAGATCTCTGAGGCTGTGGGGTCAGGAAGCCTAGGCAATCAGCGAGCCCCAAGTCCCCAACAACTTCCTGATAACTGTTGTCTACAAATCACATGGTGGAGAGTATCTTGAAGTGGACTGTTTCCTCTCCCTCCTCCCTCTGCCCTATCTGGTCTGTCTTCAATTCCTCTCCTGCTTACCTTTGGGACATGATGGAGGTGGGTCTTGTATCTTATCTGTTGCTTTCATTGGTTAACTAATAAAGAAACTGCCTAGGCCCATTTGATAGGCCAACCCTTTGGTGGGTGGAGTAAACAGAACAGGATTGGGGGAGAAAGAAGCTGAGTCAGAGAGTAGCCATGATGCTCCCATTCCAGCCAGACGCAGGTTAAGATCCTCCCTGGTAAGCGCACCTCATGGTGTTACAGGGATACTAGAAATGGGTTAGATCAATATGTAAGAGCTAGCCAATAAGAGGCTACAGATAACGGGCCAGGCAGTGTTTAAATGAATACAGTTTCTGTGTAATTATTTCGGGTACAAAGCTAGCCATGTGGGCAGCCGGGTGCTGGGGACGCAGCCCAGCCGACCCTACTTACTACAGGGACAGTTGTCAAAAATCTCTTACCAGAATTCTATGGGTAATAATAATTGTTCTTCTCTATAAATTCTGCACAGACTTCTCACAGCCTGAGAACTAAAAACAGAATTAGGAGAAAGAGAGAGAAAAGCATAGATGTTGAGAAAACTTCTAACAGGTCTCAAGAACACAGTGGGCGTGTTTCTTCTTGACTCTGAATTCTGGATTTTGTGGCTTCACCTGATAACTTTAAATTGGCCATAATATTAGTATATACTCCCACAAATAGCTTATTTATAAAATATAGTTTTATCCTTATTTTGTGGTCTTCTTCTTAGACATGTACCTACTGAGTACATTTGTGACTGAGGAAGTTTACACTTGTCCATTGTGACCGGGGAAGAGTGCCTTGATATTTTGCAATGGTCATAAAAGTTTTTGTTTCTGCATATGGGAAAAATAAGTTTCTGACATATAAGTGCCCATGTGTGTTTAAACAGATAATTATATTAGATTGTGTTATTGTTCATACATGCTCACTTCCTTACTTGGGGGTTTTTACTCATCTATAGCCTTGAAATAAGCTTCATAATAAGCAGTAGTCACTGAGTGATGAAAAGTGACAGGTGTTCTTATACCTTCTAGAAATAATCCTGATAAGGGTTGTTATGACGTCCTACCTGTCAGAGCAAATTTTCCAGTGTTTCTTATTTTTATTCTCATCACACCATTATTAATTACTTTGGTGTATAATCCCATAATTATATCTATAATATATATGTAAAATTACACATTTTGTGTATGTTCATATGCTATATATGAGAATACATATCTGTATGTAGACATAAGCCACCAGTGTGCACATACAGGCATTTGAATGAAGGGTAGTGCTCACAGTGCCTGTTTGGTCCACACTCACATCATGTTCTCACTCTCAGCTTAGTGTATTTGGATGCTGTTGCTGGAATCTACATGGCTTTGCTCTAGCCACACTTCCAAAACACAGGAATTAGGAACTTTTACACCCAGCACCAGACGCCACGGCTTCCTAGACCATTAGTCAGCTTCCCCTTGCCAGCTCTGAGCTCACTTCCTAGCAGGGTAGTTTTATTCCTTCAAAGCTAAATTTAGCTCCTTTTTCCCCTATGATTAGTGCTCTTGAATGCCTTTTTGATCATGTAGGATTTATTTGAGTTTAATTTGCATACATTTTCTAACTTTTTTAGCTCATGAGAAGTCTTAATATATTTATTATGGAAGTTATTGAAGTGTATTTTTCAACCTTATTTTGTATCTCTGTTGACTGAAGTGGTGAATGTGCATGGTATAAGTATAAGACAGTCTCACGAATTTATTAATAATTCTGAAGAATCCATTCAGTTATTGTTTTAGAGTAAATACCAAAGTGAGCTAAAGATGGAATGCGGACTTAATTGTAAAAGTCAAACCAAAGACATAAAGAAAAGTATGGACAAGTTTTTCTAATTGAAAAGAAAACTGATAACTATGGAAATGTGGCCTAAATAAGTGATAAAACAGGAGCAAATTGGGAAAAGAAAACAAATTTTAAAACAGAAAGAACAGAAACATCACTTCAAAGTTTTTTTCTTAAGAATATTTTTAAATACAATTTTTTCTTTATTTTATGTAGCTATCCCTGTTCCCAATCCCTCCTTTCCTAGTGCCTCACCTTCATCCACTCCCATTCTTCCTCAGAAAGTAAGGCTTCCCATGGGGAGTCAACAAAGTCTGACACTTCACTTCAAGGCAAGACCAAGGTCCCCCACCCTATGTCTAGGCTGAGCAAGGTATCCCTCCAAAAAGAATGTGCTCCAAGATGCCAGTTCAAGCACTAGGGATAAATCTTGGTCCCACTGCCAGTAGCCTCACAACTGTCCCCCACATTCAGTTTGGTCATATGCAAGTCTCCCTTGCTATCACCTAGCTCAGGTGAGATGTTTCTGTGGGTATCACCATTATGGTTTTGACCCCTTTGCTCATAATATCGCTCCTCCCTCTCTTGGACTGGTCTCTGATAGCTCAGCCCAGTGCTTCACTGTGGATCTCTGTATCTGCTTCCATCAGTTGCTGGATGAAGGTTCTATGATGAGGTAATCAATCTGATTACAAAGAAACGTCAGTTTAGACATCCTCTCCACTGTTGCTAGAGTCTTAGTTGGGGTCATCCTTGTGGATTCCTGGGATTTTCCCTACTGCCATTTCTTGCTAGTCCATTGGTGGCTCCCTAAATGAATCAAGATATGTCTTTCCTTGCTCTCCCTCTCTGTCCTTCCCCCTTCTTGAGCATCCCATTCCTATGTTCTCCTCCTCCCTCCACTTTTCCCCTCCCCACCTCTCCCTCTCCATAGCCTCAATTTTTTCAGGAGATCATGTCTGTTTCCCCTTCCCAGGGTATCCATGTATGTCTCTCTTAGGGTTCTCCTTGTTACCTAGCTTCTCTGGGATCTTGAACTATAGGCTGGTTATCCTTTGCTTTACATCTAATATCCACTTATGAGTGAGTACATACCATGTTTTCTATCTGGGTTTGGGTTACCTCACTCAGGATGTTTTTTTTTCTAGTTCCATCCATTTGCATGCAAATTTCAAGATGTCATTTTTTTTTGTTTTACCACTGAATAGTACTCCATTGTATAAGTGTACCACATTTTCTTTATCCATTCTTCAGTTGAGGGGCACCTAGGTTGTTTCCAGGTCTTGACTCTTATGAATAATGCTATTATGAACACAGTTGAGCAAATATCCTTGTGGTATGAGTGTGCATCTTTTGGGTATATGCTTAAGAGTGGTGTTGCTGGCTCTTGAGGTAGATTGATTCCCAATTTTTTGAGAAACTGCCACACTGATTTCCAAAGTGGTTGTACAAGTTTGTACTTCTGCCAGCAATGGAGGAGTGTTCCCCTTACTCTGCATCTTCTCCAGCATAATCTAATTTTGGTGTTTTTTTTTTTTATCTTAGCCATTCTGACAGGTGTAAGATGGTTCCTCAGAGTCATTTTGATTTGCATTTCCCTTATGGTTAAAGATGTTGAGCAATTCCGTAAGTGTCTTGCGGCCATCTGCAATTCTTCTGTTGAGAATTCTCTGTTTAGATCTCTATCCCAGTTTTTGCTTGAATTATTTGGTAATTTGATATGAGAATTTCAAAGAAGAGCTAATACCAATTTTCCTCAAATTATTCCACACAATAGACGCAGAAGGAACGTCGCCAAACTCTTTTTATGAGGCAACAGTTACCCTGGTACCCAAGCCACAAAAAGATGCAACTAAAAAAGAGAATTACAGATCAGTCTCCCTAATGAACATTGATGCAAAAATACTCAATTAAATAATAGCAAACTGAATCCAAGAATTCATCAAAAAAAAATCATCCACCATGATCAAGTCGGCTTCATCTCAGAGATGCAGAATAGTTCAACATACAAAACTTTGTCAGTGCAATCTACCATATAAATAAACTGAAAGATAAAAGCCATATGATCATCTCATTAGATGCTGAAAAAGCATTCGACAAAATCTAACACACTTCATGATAAAGGTTTTGGAGAGATCAAGGATACAAGGATCGTATCTAAACATAATAAAAGCAATATACAGCAAGTCAACAGACAACATCAAAATGATTCCATTAAAATCAGGAATAAAAACAGGGTTGTCCACTCTCTCCATATCTGTTGAATATAGTACTTGAATTTTTAGCTAGAGCAATAAGAAAACAAAAAAAGATCAAAGGGATACAAGTTGAAAAGGAAGGAGTCAAACTTTTTCTATTTGCAAATGATTTTATAGTACACATAAGGGACCCCAAAAGTTCTACAAGGGAATTCCTACAGCTAATAAACACCTTCAGTAATGTGGCAGGATACAAGATCAACTAAAAAAAATCAGTAGCCCTCCTATATACAAACGATAAAGGGGTTGAGAAAGAAATCAGAGAAACATCACCATTTACAAAAACCACAAATAACATATATACTATCTTTGGGTAACACTAACCAAAGAAGTGAAAGACTTGTACTAAAAGAACTTTAAGTCTTTGAAGAAAGAAATTGTGGAAGATATCAGAAAATGGAAAGATCTCCCATGCTCTTGGATAGGCAGGTTCAACATAGTAAAACGCCCATCCTACCAAATGCAATCTACAGATTCAATGCAATCCCCATCAAAATCCCAACAGAATTCTTCACAGACCTTGAAACAACAATATTCAACTTCATATGGAAAAATCAAAAAGCCTAGGAGAGCCAAAACAATTCTGTTTAATAAAGGAAATTCCAGAGGTATCACCATCCCCTGACATCGAGCTTTTTATAGAGCTACAGTAATGAAAACAGTTGGTGTTGGCATAAAAACAGACAGGTCGACCAATGGAATTGAGCACCCCAATATTAATCCATACAGCTACGAACAGATGATTTTTGACAAAAGAAACTAAAATGATACAATGGAAAAGAAAGCATTGTCAACAAATGCTGCTGGCATAACTGGATATCAACATGTAGAAGAATGCAAACAGATCCATATTTATCCCCATGCATAAAATTTCAGTCCAAATGGATCAAAGACTTCAATATAAATCCAGCCACACTGAACCTCACAGAAGAGAAAGTGGGAAGTAGCCTTGAACGCATGGGCACAGGAGACCACCTCCTAAACATAACACCAGTAGCATAGGCACTGAGAGCAGCAATTGTTACATGGGGCCTCCTGAAACTGAGAGGCAAAGGACACAGTCACTACGACAAAACAGCTGCCTAAAGAATGGGAAGAGATCTTCACTAACTTCACGTCAGACATAGGACTGATCTCCAAACTTTTCTTTTGTAGGATTCTTTGGATGACAAAGAAGATGACTAAAAAGAAAAACAGATGAACTGATGGATTGTAAACATGAATTGCAAAAACAAGCAAGCAAAGATACCCAACTTTAGAAAAAGTCAGGAAACTGTTAATCAAAATAAAATCCATTACATTGACCACAACTGAAGAGAACCATAGAATCAGTGTGGTCAAGGCATATTGGTTATGAGATTTTGAGAGTGAACTTTACAATGAAATTTAAAATATATATGCCATTTAATGACATAAGTAATTTCTAATCACAGGTATCTAACATAAAAGTAATAGCATCAACGTATAAGCAATTTTTGGGCATTAAATTAATTTGTGCATAACTTCACATAGTAAAAAGCTCATCTTGGATAATATATCAGTTTCCATGGGTGGACATTTGGAGTTCAAGTCTCATATTGGTCACACAGGGATCAGTTTGCGGAAGACAACATCCTCTTCAAATGCAAGGCCCAGGGGCCCAGACCCGGACCTGGCATGAAAGCCTTCTCCCCAAGGACTAGCCTTTATGGCACAAGGCACCAGACAAGCTTCCAAAAGAGAACTGCAACCGACCACCCTACATAGCTCTGATACCTATGAACCCCAGCATCATTCAGTGTGGCATAAGCCCGAGGGAGCCCGATTGTATGTTTCTTACTGAGCATGAGTTTCTCTGAGATCAGGATAGTCTTTGCAAGGTTGGCGTCTCTAAACTGGATGCTGCTTATGCCCTCCTTCAACAATTTCACAGCAGGATCCTCCCTTTGAAAATGAGTTCAGTTTTTAGACTACCCTACATCAGGCTGAAATTTTAGGTTGGAGTAAGTGTGTGTGTGCGCGCATGCGTGTGTGTTTTTCATCACTAATATTTGGAATTTGATCAATAAATTTGCAGTTTGGATCCTCCCCGCCCCCAAGAAAACAGTGGCAATTAGATTGTTACAGATAAAGCTCTTTAGAATTCCAAAGTGAATTCAAGACAGGGTCATCTTCCTGGGCACCTCTGGACCAAGAAAAACAAACACTTCAGAGACCAAACCATAAATCTCCGGTGTTTACATCTATTCCAAGCCCTGGAGTTGTGTCCTGAAATGTGATTCCACCTTGAACCTCAGCTGAGCTATTGCTGGGCTTGAGTATTTAATAAATCTTCCCCTGTGAGTCACTACGCAGGCTCGCATTCTCTCTGCCTTAGCATTCGTTTACAAGTCTGTGACCTTAACCTAATCCCGCAGTGCCCCCACTGTTTTCTTTAAATGGCACATCAGTTAGGCACAATATTAGTCATTTTGGAGGCAAAGGAACACAGTTATCTCATACCAGAGCAGCTTTGGGGCAAACAAACCCTTCACAGCATAAAAGATTTCAACCAAGATGCTGTCCGTCCCTCCAACATGTTGAATATGAGTCTAGTAAAGAATTTGTCTTTCAAATATGGTTATAAGTAAAAATTAAAAAGAGGAATCCCAAATCAGGTTATTTAAATGTGAGGAAATTTCCAGGATGGCCAGAGATTTCAAGTACTGTTTTTAAATTTCTGAGAAAATTCAGGGTGGGGTGACTTCTTATTCTTTCCTGTCCTTTCATATGATGTGTGAGTAGAACCAATGGTGTGCCAGATTCATATGAGGGGCATTGGAAGGGGAGAGTGGACCGGAGGACTGGGGTCCAGCTGTCCATGGTGCAGGCGATGACACACCAGACATAGACTGGTCAGGATGAGCCTCACAAAGAAGGGCTTCTTTAAACAATTATTTGAAGCAGATAAAAGCGTCAACCAAGCAAAACCTAAACAAGTGTCAGATGAAGCGCTGACTTCACCTTTAATACACATCACTTTCTTTAATCTCTTTGCCTCTCGAAGCCCATGCTGCCTGGGCGAGCTGCCACATTGCTGTGAGCTAGCAGGCTGGCAGGGGAAAGAAGACATTCCCAGCATGCCCAGGGGAATCAGCTCTAGGTTGAGCAAGTGGATCCAGTGTTAACTCAGCTCTCTCTGTCCTTCTCTCACTTTGACTTTTTCCCATAGTTCCTTTCTCTAGGAAAAGATTTATTGAAGCCTCAAGTCCAGCAACAGCTTGGCTCAAGTTCAGAGTGGAATCAAGCTTCAGGGCACGACTCTAGGAGGATTAGATATTAACACTGGAGATTTATGCTTTGGTCTTTGAAGTGTTTGTTTTCCTGGCCAGAATGCATATACCTGCGTCCTACAATACTTTCTGGAGCTTTAGAAAATGTATTATTTCCAAATCCATCAAGTCTAAATCTCATGGAGAGGCAACCAGACTACTTTACTCTAAAGTGCCTTGTAGGGGCTCAGTGGTGGAACCGAGCTCTTTGTACACGAGGTCTTTGATTCAGTCTCCAGCACTATACGCACAGAGACACAGTCATACACACACATATGCACATGCTCAGAGACACGGTCAGGGACACACACACAGAGGAATGGAGACACAGACACACTCAGAAATACAGATACACACAGACAGACTTTCAAAGACACATACAGATAGACACTCAGAGACACACAAACACACACTAAGAGACACAGACACAGACACACTCCGAGACACACAAAATACACAGAGAGACTCTCTCTCTCTCTCTCTCTCTCTCTCTCTCTCTCACACACACACACACACAGAGAGAAACAGACACACAGGCACACTCAGATACATACGCAGAAATACACACACATAGAGATACACATTCAGAGACACAGACATACTCAGTGACAGACACATGCAGACAAACACTCAAAGAC
>JABTXL010003776.1:1654802-1666959 GCA_025134845.1 Neodon shergylaensis | reverse complement strand
ATCATCATCATCATCATCATCATCATCATCATCATCATCATCATCATCATCATTGTTTGCAATTATGGGGCTCCAGTCAGCATCTGGGAGGAGAAAGATGAACTCTTCTCCCACTGAGTCACACGAGATTTCACTCTTCTCCAACATTACCTCCCTTCAAATTAAATGTGTGTGCGAGCACACACACACATGTGTTCTAGTGTGTGTGTTCTAGTGTGTATCCATGCCTGTGAAAGCCAGGGGGCAGTTTTCTTTAACCACATGCATCACTTTGTTTTCTTTAGCGAGTCTCTCTCATTGGTCTGGAACTTGTCGCAAGGCTCAGCTGGCTGCCTAGTGAGTTCCATGGAATTGGCTGTAGCTGCCCACCCAGCTCTGAGCTCCTAAGTGTGTGTGCCACCATGCCTGACTCTTGCCTGGTTTCTAGGGAGCAGACTCGGGTCCTCGTGCTTACAACGAGCCCTGTGTCCACCGAACCACCTTCCCGTAGCCCATGTTAAGCAGCAGCACCACCACCAACAACCTGGATGGCATTAGGTGTCTCGTGTTATTGGGTATCTATTCACACGCTCAGAAACAAAAATAACAGAATATAGAAAATTAATCTTCTGGTTTCTGCAGTTTTTATTATTTCCCTAGGACTACAATAGTGGAACAGGGAAGTTGCTTGTTCTCAAGCATGGTCAAATGCATGTAAGAACCTGGAAACAAGTACAGCCTAAAATTCACTAGCACTTATACAAAATTAGTTTAAATGTTTGGAAGGAAGACATTTGTAAATTTGATAGGCATTACACTTGGCCACGGTAGTCCTCCTGGGATTAAGCTGTGTAGAAAGTTCCAGAAAGGACTGAGTCATCTGTGTGAGGAGTTTAGTGTGAGGACATGAAGTGGTTTATCAGCCAAGGCAACATGTGTAAAATTTGATGGTCTTGATGGGGAAAATACCTTCTGATTATAGATCACAGAATAAGATGTTATTCATTTTAAAGGAGACACACTATAAAACTTAAGTGGGCAGGGTATTTTTATGAAAATAACCATCATTAAAATTAGATTTGAATGTCAGAAGACAAACCTCTTGAGCACTCAACAACCTGGGCTACTGTACAATGTGAACTCTTCCTCATCTTCATTTAATACAGTGTACCAGGCCCTGTAGGTAAAAAAAAAGTGCATTAAAAAAACCAAGTATGCTTTTAATATATTGGTTTTATCAAGATAGTAATATAATTGAGCACATTTCACAAGTGCGGCTTTCATGCTGAAGCAGTCTATGTTTGGTGGCTGAGGGTGAGAGTATTTCACCCTCATGGTCAGCTTGCCTTTTGGTAATAGAAAAGAAAGCAGAGACACATACACATGTGCAAATATTATTTTCATATGATACTCAATAGAACTTGGCAACTGATTTTTCCTAATGTAACGAAACCATGAAGTCATCTATGGTCTCTTCTTTGGGCTAAGCTGAAAGCTGCACGTGTATGTGACTGATAAGATCCAGCTCTGTTTACAGAAACAGCTCAATGCTTCTGGAATTGTGATGGGAATTAATTGCGTTATTTACGAGATCAATATGTAGGGCATAAAACACCGTGCAAACAGCTGGCTATCACAGGTGCACCTGTGAATAGTTTTATCAATAATAATTAACATAAGTTAGTGCCTTATAGTTTACAAAATGCTTCAGCGTTTATTACCCTCTATGACATCCTCTTTGCAGCCACATAAATCTGCCAGCGTATCTCAAGGTAGGGAGCAGCTTTGTTGTTGTCCCCGTTCAACTCTCAAGTCATAACATGAGTGCCATACTTTTGAATGATTTCTAATCTTCAGTCTCAATAAACTTCTCCTTCTGTACAAATTACCAAAATAATTGAAAAATATTTTTACTTCAAAACAGTTAGCACTGCTTTTATACTAATCTATGTATTCTTAGATTAATTTTCTTTTGCATACAGATTCCTTAAGGGAAGAAGCATGAACCCTTGCAAGTGATAGTATCACCAGGCTTAGTCATAATGTCTAGCTCAAAGTAAAAATAAACAAAATTTTGTAAAGAATGGTGTCTTGGTTACTCTTCTATTGTTGTGAAGGGTCACTGTGATCAAAGAAACTTGAACAGAAAGTGTTTAACTGGGGGATTACTTACAATTTCATTGGCCGAGTCCATGATTGTTATATCTGGGAGCATAATGGCAGACAGACAGATATGGTGCTGGAGCAGTATCTGAGAGCTTACATTTGATCCACAATCACCAGACTGAGTGTTAAATGAGCCAGGCACGAGAAAGCCCACCTTCACTAGGCGTTGGAAGTCATTTTGTATATGTGTTGCTTTTATTGGTTAATGAATAAAGATGATTCTTTGGCCTGTGGTGGGGCAGAATAAAGCCAGGCTGGAAAACTAAGCTGAATGCTGGGAAAAAGTAAGTGGAGTCAGGGGAGACGCCAAGTAGCAGCTGCAGGAAACAGATGGTGAACTGAACCTTACCAATAGGCCACAGCCACGTTGTGACACACAGATTAATAGAAGGGGTTAATTTAAGATATAAGAGCTAGCTAGAAAGACGCCTAAGCTATTGGCCAAGCAGTATTGTAATTAATATAGCTTTTGTATGATTATTTCGGGTCTGGGCTGTCAGGAATGAATGAGCAGCCTCTGACTACACTCACCGACACATCTCCTTCAACAAGGCCACACCTCCTAATCATTCCTAAATATTTTACCAACTAGACTCCATTCTCCTTCAAACCACAACAAATGGGCTGTAATAACTGAGTATCTTTTCATTCTTAAAATACATACACCAATCCTTTGTTGTATTTGATTTTATTGATTCTTTGGAGTTTATACTATTTTTAAATATCTTTTATTGGTACTTTTTTTATATATTTTACATATTTGTTTTATAGACAAAGTATGTTGTCTCTTGCTGCCCAGTGTGGCTTTAACTCATTGAACAGCCAAAGATGTCGTTGATTTCCTGCTCTACCGTCCTAACTGCTAATATTATACGGGTACACTACCACACCCTGCTAAATGCCATTGATGTTGTCACATCCAGATTATATCAGCATTTTTTAGGTCCACAGAATGTGAATCCTTTGAGTTTTATTCATATTCATCAAAGGATAAATGGCAATAATTGACATAAATGCAAAGTAAGTTTGATCTCTATTTTCCTATCAGCAGGAATCGAGAAGTAAGGGATTTGCTGACCTGGGCCCTAGATGGACACAAACAGGACAGCAAATGTAGACAAGCCTGCAGAGTTATATAAACTGTGAGACCAAGAAGAAGCAAAATCTTCCTATGGGGAGCTAACACTTTAAGGAGACAAAGCTCTTTGTCTTTGCTCTAGAGAGAAGCAGGCTGTGGCTTGCCCTGCCCATGCTGCATCCCATCTATACTGAGTAGATGAAACCCTTGAACCCTCGGCCTCTGCTGCAGGATGTGTTTCTTCAGCCACTACCATACGTGTTCTCCTGCATGAAGCTTCAGTGGCTTCTTCCTTCCTTCCTTCCTTCCTTCCTTCCTTCCTTCCTTCCTTCCTTTCTTTCTTTCTTTCTTTCTTTCTTTCTTTCTTTCTTTTTTTTATAGAAAGTAGATTCTTCTCACATACAATCCATCTCAACCACAGTTTTCCCTGCCTTCAATCTTTCTAGCTCCTGTCTTCCCTCTCTCCCAGATCCCTCCAAGACTGGACAAGGCAAACCAATAGGAGGAAAAGAGTCTCAAGAAGAGGCTATTAGTAGGAGTCCCACACAAACACTAAGCTAACAGCCATAACAAATACACAGAGGACGTGATGGGGACCCATGCAGGCCCGGTGTTTGCTGCTTCAGTGCCTGCGAGCCAATGAGAGCCCTGCTTAGTGGATTCTGTGGGCCGGGTTCTCCAGGTGCCCTCCTTCCTCTCTGACTCCTACAATCTTTCCTCCCCATCTTCTGCAGGGTTCCCTGATCAAGGGAAGAAAACTTATGGAGATCTTCAATTTAGACTCTCTCTCCACATAATGTCTGGCTGTGTTGTGCGTCTCTGTACCAGCTTCCATCTGCTGCCAGAGAAGCTTCTGTGATGATGACTGGACATGGCACTGATCTATGAATAATATAGCAGAATATCATTAGAAAATCATTTTATTGAGGGTCTTTTTTCCTTTTTTCTTTCTTTTCTTCTTTCTTCCTTCCCTCCTCCTCTTCCTTCTCTTCCTCGTCCTCCTCCTTCTCCTCCCCCTCTTCCTCCTCCTCCATCTTCTTTTGACCAGGTCTGTTTCATTCTACCCTAGATCCCTGGGCTATCCAGTTTCAGGTTTCTGGCCATCCAAGCAGAATCAGGCATGGTCTCCCTTTTGTCGGGTGGACCTCAAGTTAAACCAAACATTGGATGACCACTCCCACAAGCTCTGCACCACCATTGTCCAAGAACATTTTTCAGGCAGGAGAGATCGTAGGTCCAGGGTTTTATGGCTGGATTGGTGTACTGGTTCTTGTGCCAAAGAGACTGGGACTTATGGATGAAGTTGCACCAGCCTGACCTCACTGTGTTCAACCAGTCAAGTGGAAGTTGTCCTCAGAAATGCATCCCCACTGTCAGTTTTCCTTTTCAGAGGGTGACCTTCTGTTCTAGTATTAGTCTGGGTCGTCAAGGAGTTTCTGTTGCTTCCCCCTTCACCACAAATGTAACTCAACCAAATGTAACCCAGTCCCACCACTGGAAACCTTGCCTGGTTACAGAAGATACCCATTCAGAGTCTGTATCCTCCATTGCTAAGAGTCCTCGCTAGGGTCACCCTCACAGATTCCAGGAAGATTCTGCTGCACTATGTATCTATACCATCTCCAAAATGCTCCCCAGTTCTGGCTGTTATTCTCTACATTCTCTCTCTCTGTGTCCCCAAATCTTCCATTCCTATCCACTCCTGCCCCCAGTCCAGCTGCAGAATCTACTCCATTTTTCCTTCCCAGGGAGACCCATGCTTCTCTGTAGAGCCGAACTCTTTACCTAATCCCTCTCTGTCTGTGGATAACAGTTTATCATTTATTTAATAGCTAATATTCAAGTGAACACATACCATATTTGTCTGTCTGTGTCTGGGTTTCCCCACTGAGGATAATGTTTTTCTAGTTGGATCCATTTGCCTGCAAATTTCATGGTGTCATTTTTTTTTAAACCTCTATAGGCTGCCCAGGGACCATCCCCACTCCCTCTATTACCCCAGACACACTTCTCAGTGTGGACAGCAGGGGCAGCTTCCCCTCCCCACTGGACAAGCCTCCAGTGGATCCCTCAGAACATTTCTGCCAGCCTCCCCTTTGCCAGCTTCCAACACCAGCAAGCTTCCTCCTTTCAAGTTACGAAGGCTGCAGTAAGTCCTGCTTTGCGCACTCATCCCAACAGATGCTCTCAGGTCCTTAGATCACATGTCCTAAACCACTGATCTCCATATGACCCCAAACTACACCAGATCTTTGTGCTATCTGAAAAAGTTTCACAGACACCAAAAGGTAAATAAGGAGAACTAGAACTTTTGTTTAGTCCTGTTATGTTATTCAATTACGTAGGTCTAGTGCCATTATCATGAAACTCTGATCTGTTTTTAATCAGCTATCCTCCTGGATATTGGAAGTAGACAAGATTGCCAGGCAAAAATTGGGAACTTTGGGGTGGGGGTAGGGTGAGGGTAAGGGAAGATGGGAGAGAAAAGTGAGAAGGGGAGGATGGGAAGAGCTTGGGGGAATGGGAGGGTTGGGATGGAGGAAGGGTAGATATGGGAGCAGGGAAGTATATATTTTAATTATGGGAGCCATTTTAGGATTGGCAAAAGACGTGACTCTAGAGGGGTTCCCAGGTGTCCAAGGAGATGTCCCTAGCTAGTTCCTTGGACAGCTGACGAGAGGGAGACTGAAAATGTGCTATCTTATTGCCATACTGATGAATATCTTGCCTATCACCATAGAACCTTCATCTGGCGATGGATGGAGATAGAGACAGAGACCCACATTGGAGCACTGGACTGAGCTCCCAAGGTCCAAATGAGGAGCAGAAGGAGGGAGAACATGAGCAAGGAAGTCAGGACTGTGAGGAGTACACCCACCCACTGAGACGTTGGGGCTGATCTGATGGGAGCTCACCAAGGCCAGCTGAACTGGGACTGATGGAGCATGTGATCAAACTGGACTCTCTGAATGTGGTGGACAATGAGTGCTGACTGAGAAGCCAAAACCAAGGCACTGGGTTTTGATCCTACTGCATGTACTGGCTTTGTGGGAGCCTAGGCAGTTTGGATGCTCACCTTCTTAGACCTGGATGGAGGGGAGAGGATCTTGGATTTCACACAGGGCAGGGAACCCTGACTGCTCTTTGGACTGGAGAGGGAGGGGGATGGGAAGTGGGGGAATGTGGGAGGGAAATGGGAGGTGGGGAGGAGGTGGAAATTTTTAATAATAATAATAATAATAATAATAATAATAAAATAAAATAAAGTTTAAAAAAAGAAGAAAAGGAAAGAAAATGTTCAGCTCTCCTCTTTCAGGCCATTGATTCATCCGTCAATACAACAACAAGGACAATCGTCAATTATGTTTACTTCAGAATAAATGCCATTTAATTAGGGTAACATTTTATGAAAAATTAATATTTTAGAATTTTTCTGCAAAATTGCAAATATGCCAAACAGGGAAATGGTGAATAGTTATTATGTCATGGACTTTTATATAGATATAAAGAAAAATGGGGATTTAAAAATGATAACAGTTTGGACAGTGGTAATGTAAATGGTGGCGAAAGTCACTCAAGAGTCTGAGGCATAGCAATCACAAGTTCAGTGCTTGCCAATGCCTGCTTGGGCTATTGGACTAGTTCAAGGCCAGCCTTGGAAACAGTGAGCCCAGACTTAATGTAAGAAGAATAAACAATGACCGAGGATGTAGCTAAGTGATGGAAGGTGTGGCTTGTGTTATAGGGCCTCAGGTGCAGCCTTCAGTATGTCCCTTTAACATAAATAAATAACATGCAAATAAAGTGACATATTATTTAAGCTATAAATAGATGGGTAAACATATACAGTAGACCTATTGAAAAATAATAATCAGTCTTTCAGAGCTCATACATTTACATAGACATTGAATCTATCTTGGAAGATTCTTTGAATATACAACGCAAAATTACAATAGGCATCGTCATTATCCCTCTAACACACCCTGGTGGGAGAGGAAACATGAACAATAAAATGACATCTTAGTATTATTATGAAATATTTAAAATTTTCAAAACTCTCTAAGATCAGGAGCACCAAGTTTAAAAACCAGTGTTTCAGAAAGCTGCATTTTAGGGCTGGCAAGAAGGTTAAGTTGATAAAGGTGCTTGCTGCCAAACCTGGTGCCCTAAGTTCCATTCCTAGCTCCCCATGATGGAAGGAGACTACTGGACTCTACATATGTGCTGTGGCATGTATTCACCATGCTAACCCCACTACAGACACAGTAAATAAAAAAGCAAATAAGCAAACAAATCATAAAACACTTGAAATTTTAGAAAGGATGCTAAGGTGAATCAAGAAAAATTTCACAAGGCTTCACACCTAGAGAAAGAATTAGAGGCAGTAAGTGGTTTCTAAGAGAAGAATCTACTGTCCAGGACTGAAACCCTCATGGATTATAGGTTTGCCAATGTTAAATGATCAGCCTTGAATATATGTATATGGAACACACTAATTGGGCTTAGAAGATAGACTACAATAACTATAATATAAAATATAAAGTAATAATATATACAAACATCCATATATACATAAAATAATAATTACAGAAGAGGTTATGGATTTGAGGATGTACAGAAGGAGGTAGAAGTGGGAGGAGGTAAAAATGATGCAAATACTGTATTTTCAAAAATCTAAAATAAAAATGAAAAACTGTAGGGATTGATGAGATGGCTCAGGAATTAAGACCAGAAGCTGCTCTTCCAGAGGACCTAGCTTCAATACCCAGCAGCCACAGTGGCTCACAACCATCTTCAACTCCATTCTAGGGTAATCCAGTACCCTTTGCTGGTCTCTGTAGGCATAATATATGCATGTCAAATACTCATACACATCAAATAAAAAGGGATAAAATCTCATAAGTTAAAATGAATCAAAATATTGTAATCTTCTTTGGTATTATTCATTTTAATGGCATTCTTTCATAAAGACATAGTACAGTTCTCTCATATGAAAATTTAACAGTGATATATTCAACTTATCAGCAGGCCATGTGGATATTTTGCCACTAATTTGATATTCTATCAGCCAAGAGCATTAATCTTCTTATATAATCATTTTGTCTAACATATAACAACACTTGAAAAATATTAGATGGATAAAATAAATATCCAAATGGAAAATCTGACAAAATGCAAGAATTGATAATTGATAAAAACTATATGGTAATTGTATTCAAATACATAGTAATCAAGGACATATAAATTATAATATATTTTATGAAAAAATATATATAGAGAAAAAAACATTCATAATACTAAGCCTGGTAAAGATACAAAGAACTTTACATATTTTCACATTAGACATGTGGAAGAAATAATCAATAGAATTTGTATGCTTTTAAATCTAAATCTGCTACTGTAAATTTTCACAAAGTTTTAACGGGAAATCTGTCAGTGTCTTCCTCTTCCTGGGGTTTGTGTGAATGAAGAAAGGCAGTGTTTGAAGGATGCAAACTTGTTTGCATATTCACTGATACTGCAGAATACTTTCTCTGTAGTATTAAAATATTTTGGAACAATAACAGTATAATCACTTAGGTTTTGATTATAAAAATTTTGGTGGATATCACAAATAGAACATAATAAAAAATATAAATTTTTTAAATTGATGATACAAGTTTTTATGCTTTAAGATGGAGACTAGAGATATTTAAATCATAATAAAATATACTGAAAAGAACATAACTAGCATGACCGTTTGAAAATGTAACATGCATGGCTAAGGGTATAGATGGGCATTAGGTAACAAAATGTTGAAAAATGGCTGACAGGTAGTGAAACTATGGCGTTTACATCTAGCTTAGCTTGAGGCTTGATGATGGTGTGAGATGTGATGGAGGAGGGTCATCTGTCTATGTGTTACTTTCATTGGTTAACAAAGAAGCTGCCTTGGTCCTTTGATGGGACAGAAAATTAGGTAGGCGGAGTAGACAGAACTGAATTCTGGGAGGAAGAAGGCAGTGAGCCAGTGGTCATGGAGCCAGTCACCAGGTCAGACATGTTGAATCTTTCCCGGTAAGCCACCACCTCGTTAATCAAGATGTGAGAGTTAGCCAGTAAGAGCCTAGAAATAATGGGCCAGGCAGTGTTTTAAAAGAGTACAGTTTCCGTGTAATTATTTTGGGTAAAGCTAGCCGTGTGGGAGCCGGGCGGCTGGAAATGCCTGCAGCTCCTTTCTACAGGAATATACAGGACTTTTTCCAGATCTGAAAACACCTGGTGCTACTGGGGGACATTGATAGTTTTAACAATTGGGGAATATTACTGCTCCCCATAGATAGAGACCAGAAATATTATTAAGCATCCTACCCTTCTAAAGGGTTGATAGCATCAAGACCTTAAAGTTATTCGAGCGGATTCGGTTTTGTAACTGTCTATTAAACTAGTACGTTGTGAAAGGCGCCAGCACCGCAGCAGGAAATGCGAGAGGCCAGGCAGTCACAACAGGGGATTATGGGCATAACATCTTCTAAAATGAGTTAGCAAGTTAGTGATAGCCATAAAGCTGTTGAAAGAGAGAGGTGAGACTTTAAAAAGGTATGTTTTCTTTTTGATCTATTAATATTACCCATAAGAATTTTTAAGTGAGCAAGAAATGCTAAGATCTATGGACAATATCGATTATTGAATGATTACTTATGATAGTGAAATCTGGAAAGGAACGAGGTAGGAGTGTGGTAAAATAATGTCTGATCCTTCGGTTGATAAATTACCCTTGAGCTTTTAAAATACCTAGTTTTGAGAAACTGATGTGAAAAATGCTTATTGTATAAGCTAAGCAAATAAACAAACCACAAATCTCTGGGTACAGCTTGATCTAAATCTTACAAACACATGTGGGGAGACTTTCAGTAAGAAATGTGTTGAAATGAGTTATGAGTGGTTCTATGTTATTATATTATAGGCGATTCTAAATATATTTTTCTTTATAGCGTGTGTACTTTCTAAATCATTGAAAATGATCATGCATTATTTTTTATAATTAGAAGGAAGACAAGCCATATTGATTGCTACAGGCAAGGCCTTTACATTAGCAGAGAAGGAGGAAGTATGATTGCTTTGCCTTGAGCAACTTAAATATAAAGCAAGGGATGGATTGTGTGGAAATGGGAAGTTTGCGATTATTACTAACACATGGAGCAGTGGAGTAGAGGGATGGTGACTAACCTCCGCTGTCTGCTAGCCTAGCATGTGCTGGGTGCGTTCTCTAAAAAAATCACATCTCATGCCACCAGCCATCTGGCATAGATGGTATTAATCAGTCCATTTTAGTGATGACTTTGTGGCCAGGGTAAAAGCATTGTAAGGATTCGACCTCAGATCTGAGTCACTTCACATGAATCACTTCCCCTTTGTGTGCTCGTCACTGTGAGACTACAAGAAAATATTCCTGTACTCATTACTCTGAATGTTTCAAAAAGAGCCAGGAACACTCACTTGCATTCTTCAGGCTTATAGAAACAGTCCTTAAGGTGGAAATGGAAAGCCACAATTCCGCCAAGGACTAGCTCAGTGCAAGCCTTATGTCTCCAGTGTGTTGTGAGCACAGAAAGCCTTAGATTTTAGGCAATTTTTGCTTTAAAGGGCATAGCACAAATCTTTGCAAAGTCAAGTGCTTTTGCAGGAGGAGCTCGTCAGCACAGAAGGGGAAGTGGTGATGGGTGATGGATGACGGAGCTTGTTCCTCTTCAGACGCTCCATCTTATCCACTAGTGACAGATCTCTGCCGAGCAGTGGGCCCTTCTGTCCTATTTGCTTCAGCCTGTATCACTGATCTTGGTCTTCATTTTCTATGACATGGTAGAAGAATTTATTCAGAATAATGGTTCTCATTTGGATAGGGAAATTAGATCTATCACCATGACTATTGAACCAGACGGAATTCTTCCTCTCTATTAAGCAAACAAACATCACTCTTGTGTCTGCTCTCGAGTAACACCTGCTAGCAGCTCAGGATTTATTTGTTCATTTGGTGCTTTCTTAACAGAAAATCTAGAGTATTTCTTTGGGTTTTTAATTAATAAGTTTAACTATACAGAAGATTTGGGGGAGAGAAAAGCTAAAAATGTAGTTGTGCTTTATTTAAGAAACCAATATGAAAATACTTGGCCTTTTTATACACTTTATATTTTTCTATAATACTGTAACTTTTTTATACTGAAAATTTATAGTCACTAGTCTTATTGGTTTCAGAACTACCATCTTTGTATCTCCTTGTAGTGGTATGCTAAATAACTTGGAGAAAGGATCTATTCACTATCAGAAAAGTTGAAACTTAATTTGGAATTTTCTCAACGTTTAGTCTCTTCAAATACAATTTGAACTGATTGATTTTATGAAATTAGTAATCATGACTGTTATTTGATTCTGAACCTCACTAGCTACCAAGCAAATGTTATTCCCTTTATTTTCTAAATTCCCTTCATTTTCTAAATGCAGTAAATTATTCTCATTCATATTGTTTCATTATTTAAGTAGAACCATATCCCTTTGTTTCTAAATGAAATTCTATATTTTTTCACACAAAATGCTCAACTTTATGTCAAAACAAGCTCCTGAATAAATACAGAAATTTTCACCATTGCCAATCCTTAGAGTAATACAGAATAAAGTCACACACTTCATATTCATGAGGACGGTGTCATTAGACAAACCTCAGGAAAGCAGATACCAAGAGTTGCGATGCTGTGGAGTAGGTTGGATTCTTGTGCACTGCTGGTGAAAGAGCAGAATGGTGCTGCTTCCATGGAAATATCAGAGGTACAGGTGTAGTAGATCTGATGTGGGGTCCAGAAATTAATTTCATTGCTGTCTTCTGATGCTCAATCATTTTCTTTCTTATCTTTTCTTCTTCTTCTTCTTCTTCTTCTTCTTCTTCTTCTTCTTCTTCTT
>JABTXL010003776.1:1517683-1641229 GCA_025134845.1 Neodon shergylaensis | reverse complement strand
AGACACACCTAGACAGATACAACCAGACACACCCAGACAGACACACCCAGGCAGACACACCCAGACAGACACACCTAAATAGATACACCCAGACAGACGCACCTCAAAATTAAACATAAAATTAAGTTAAAGAATCACTGTTTTTTTATATGATTCCACACATCATTTAATATACATCAGTTAAAAGTACAAACTGTATTCATCTAACTTGCAGGTCACATGAGGCATCTCAAGCGAGCATCTCATCTGTCGACTAACCATGCTGTCTGGTACAGTCCTACTCTTGTTCATCCCCACTCTGCTGGACAGCTCGCCTATGGCTTCTGCTCCACCTTTCTCCGAGAATTCCACATAATGTGCCTTCTATAGTCACTCTCAGCTGACAGCAATGCGCTCTGCTTTTCTAAGAAACTGAGGACCAACAACAGATGAGCTCTAGAGACCCCTCTCTTCCTCCACTCCAAACAGGCATTCTCCTCCTCTTCCTTCTCCCTGTCCCTCCCTGTTTGGGTCACAGTCCCCTTGGGCTTCACTGTGGTTCTCACCAACTGCTAAGGAAGTTCTCTGGCGTGCCTGCTCACTCAGTACGGTCTCCTAAAATGCTGCAGCTGCCCTTGTTTAAGCCCCTTTCAGCTTGCAGTCAACAGCGTAAGTTGTGCCATTTCTTTGTCCCATTTAAGCAGAATGATTCTTGAAATAGTGATCTGGACTCAAACAATGAATTTCTCGCCTCCTGCTCTGAAACCCACTCCTGCCTGCCTTTCCTTGTTTTAGCGCCTTTCCTGGCCAGGCCTGCAGGTCTGACCCACTCCACTGTGCTGCAGGTTACCCTGAGAGCCATCAGGATCCACATCTCTGCCACAGCTCTCCATAATTCCCGAATGTGAGCTCAGGTGGAGTGGGAGCTCCTAACTTCAGGGAGTCAACACTGTCTCCACCTCCCTTTAGCAGCCTCTGCTAAAACCCCCAGGCTTATACATACCATTGCTCCTTTGTTCCCTGGGTAAATTGTGACACTCCTCTCCTCAGCATTCCAGATAAGACAGTGGAATTCAGTCAACAGAAATGATACTGGTAGCTTCCCAGGAGCTGACAGAAGGATCGGTTGTGTAAGACTCTACGTGGTCAGTCCACAAGATTCAAGCATCTCAGTTCAATCTCTTACAAAACAAGAGGTTTTTTTCAAAGAGCCTGGCCATCTATGACATATGCAGGAACTTGGATCTCATTCATTATGCCTCCTTACATTTATGGATCAGTAAAGAAATGGAAGGAGACTCACTGACTTACAAAATGAACTGTACCCGAGCCAACAGAGGTAGAAAATCTACTAGTACAAATTCAAAGTTTATGAATATTTCCATTATAACCTCATAGAATTAAAATATATTTAGGAAAAAATAGAAAATATAACGATTAAGTTCTGTGTAATACCAGTTAGAATGGTTTATATGCTGTGTTGTACCTTCTTGGCTGAAAGCAAAAACACAAGGACAGTATCTCCTCATTCATTTGAGTGTATCAGAAATGCATGGCTGCTCATAATACTCAGAGACTAATCAATGTAATTCACCACCGTGTTAACTTAGTGGAGGCTAGAAGCCAAATGATGAACTCAGTAACTTGAGAAAAATCTCATGAGATTCAACTTAATCATAATTCTCAAAAAATAAAAATAAAATCTAGAAATAGCAAAGCACTTGACTTTATAAAGAATACCTTTAAAAATATTTAAATGGGAAGTTGAGGCATATGCCTATAATCTCAACTCAGGAAGTTGAGACAAGTGGATTTCCATGTCTTTGAGGCCAGCTTAGGCTATGTCTGTTCTAGGCTAGCCTGGGTTACAAGGCAGCTGCTTATTAAAACAAAACAAATAAAATAAAGCAATAAAAAATACCTACATAGCTAGTCACGCTTGGTGGTGACATATTGAACAGTTTTGTCCCCATTTTAGATGTGAAGATAAGAAATCCAAGACTGTTAGGTAATTCCTGGGTTCTGTTTGCCAGTGCAGTAAGATAGCCAAGCCAAAGAGAACTGACCATGACAAATGCTGATGACCATACGATGTCACGGGTGGAGGTATAAATAACCCAGTCATCTTTGGAGGCAAAATGTCAGTTTCTTTAAGTTAGATAGACCACATTATATCCCATCACATACCACTTTCAATTCTAACTGGGGAATAGAAAAGAAAAACACACACTCACCAAAACTTACACCCAAAATGTTATAGTGGTTAAATTTACAGTCTCCCAGATATGTAAACACTCCACTTCAACACAGGAAAGGCTAACTCCCATGAATTTCAACTCCCAACATATATTGAGCCCTGCATGTGCAAAACAAATCTAGAATAATATAACCCAAGAAGTGTTTGCCTTAGTGGAGAGGTTATTTACCTGCAAGTAGCAAATAGGTTCCATTTATTTGAGTGATGGTTTTATGGATAAATATTTTTGGCATCTATAGACTGAACTATACATGTAGGATGTATGACACTTCTATATGAAATATATACACTAATAAAATAAGTGTATAAAAGGAAAAGGTAAGAAAGAAGAAAATAAATCGACAAAGTTTGTATATTCTATAGTTTTGATTGCCCTATGTATAAATAAGGGGGTAAAAGGGAGCACGGTATAACGGGAAAAGGGAGTGAGACTCTGCCGCCTAGCTTATGCTGATAGTATTCAGTTAGCATATGTGCTTCTGATACCAGCTTATACTGGTATAAGAGTAGAAGTTTAATTTTTATCAATAATAAAAGAATATGCAGGAGAAACTGAAAATCTCATGACGTAAGAGAAAGAGAAAGACAAGGGGGGAGTGCTGACCTGGGACTTAACAATTAAGAATAGTGATTGCGAAAGGAGGTTTACAGTCAATAGCAGGGTGGTGTATGCTATGGTGGAAAGGCAGAGACACTTAGAGCTGACTGAGACATTTTCCCTTCCACTCCCTATCTTTCTGCCAATCAACAGACTTTAAGGGCTTGTTTGCTCCCCTTTCTCTTGATCTGGATAGCCATCCCTTCATAAAAAATAATGTATGATCAGTACTATCAAATAAACCTCTTAGGACATGATAGAGTAAAATAAAACAACTTGGGAGGTCTTCTCTTTTTGGATAACATCTGGGTTATAAGGCTGTTCTCTTGTTATAGACTAAGCAGTTAAGGTTTGAACCATGGACTATTTGATACTGACCTCTTGATTCTAGGCAGGACACTCACTCTTCCTTTGAAAAATGAGCCTTAAGCTCATTTTGAAAGTGAGAGGCTGCCAGGGAAAATGATTTAATGGAGAACCAAGATCAGTTTAATATTTAAAAAATACATTCCTGTCATATCTACTTTTAACTTCAAGGCATATTTTATTTTGAGGAACAGATTTTACTGTTGGACTGCAGAGCTGGTTCCAGGAATGCTAACATGTTTGCACAGGAATCTTGGCCATTTCCCATCTCTGTTTTCCCATTTGCCTACAAAGGTAAAGGAGTTAGAGTTGATACATAGAATCTTGGGAAAGCCACTTCAGCTCCTCGGGTTCCTTTTCCTTGAAAGTAAAATAAAAGTTGATGGACATGCATTACCAACCCAATACGCTGTTATTCTGAAATATTCAAATACCCTTAAGCCTCAAATTTTCACATAGAATAATTTAATATCATAGTATCCAGAAGGCAAACTTCTGGAGACAAGGGGTTTTATGGAACGGAATTCAAATTAGGCAATGGAGCCATAATGTCATAATATGTTGAAGGCAGATTCTACTAGGGATTGAAATAAAGCCTGTATAAAAAATGAAGGGCTTTGGAAAATGCTGTCTTTCTAAGAAAGCAAGTCCAGGATACCTAATTATCTCCATCTAAAGCAGCTGGCAATTAAAAAATAAAACTCAAAAAGCTAAAAAGGCTTGGCGTAGACAGGAACTGTATGACAGAATGCAGGGTAGTACCACAGGGACCAAATGAATGTTTTGTTCGTTGTTGATTGCTGTTCATTCTTGTGCTTCTGTGCTTTAGACACCAGGCCATAATTCTACAAATTCCACAAAGACTATTCAAGTTCGGCATTGTCAACCCAAATTCTGTAAGCACGAGTAAGAGAAATTAGCTGCAACGGATAGAAATGTTAGGGACCGTGGCAGGTAGAGGAGAAATGTTAGGGACCGTGGCGGGTAGAGGAGAAATGTTAGGGACCGTGGCGGGTAGAGGAGAAATGTTAGGGACCGTGGCAGGTAGAGGAGAAATGTTAGGGACTGTGGCGGGTGGAGGATCTGAGCAGCCTGGAGGGCACAGCACAATTCTGTGGTGCATACAAGTGCTTGAGGTAACAACCTTGTAGAAACTGCCCTATATTTCCAGTGGAGCTCAGAAAGGGATGGGTGTCGCTAGTTTTATATTAACAGATTGTGGGGAGCCCAGCTCCAGTGAGTACATCCACATCATAGCTCCTTCATCTGTGGCTCAGGGAACATCACAGAGCAAGGGGTAGGAAGAATGTAAGAACCATAATACAAAGAAGTCTGCTGCAAAAATCTTGTCTAGAAATGGCTGCATTAATAAAACCAGAACAATGACAATATCAACAGATGGGTTAAAGCAAAAGAAGGAAAATTTCGAGGTGTTCCACACTTAGGCAAAGCACTCCAGGCAGCTAATGACATCTGGGAAATGGAAAATTACCTCTCACAGGGATGAGCCTCCTTTCTGTTTGTCTAATGCAGAGTGGTCAGCCTTGAAACCATATATGCACAACCAATAAAAATAGACTCAGCCAGTTATATATATGAATATGTATACGTATATGTATGCAGGCACACACGTTTATATTATTATTTGTGCATACACACATGCAACTGCCAGTTATATGTGTGTGTGTATACATGTGTGTATATATGCACACATATGTATTTGTGCATACATACATGCATAATGTGTGTGTGTGTGTACACATCCGTGAAAAGACTAATTAAATAAGAAGATGCTATCACCCTGAGAGTGATGGGGCATGGAAGACATTGGTGGAATGAAGGAGGGTAAATGGGAGGTTTAGAGGAGGGAACGAAAGGGACAGAAGGGGGAAAGTCGTGTAATTCTATTTCAAATGAAGCACAGTTTTAAAAAGGACTGCCATTAAAGACAGTGCAATTTGAGAAAAGACTGCTCTATCGGTGAGTGCCAAGCTCTGTCCTCAAAGTGCTGTGAGTTGCATTCTTCAAAAATACAGGGAAGAGGCCGAGTACTGATGGGCATTTCTAAGTGAAGGGGGCTTCACGTCAAAACGCACGGCTCTCAGTTCTGCACTAGAGAACGGGAGAATCAGGGAGTGCAAAATGGAGGAAAGCAAACCCACTCCATCATTCTGGTGCGGAGAGCAGCATAACTCTTGGCTGAAACGTGAGCGTGACTGAGGGAGTAATGCGGGGCTCACTGATCCTCATGGAGAAGCAGGGACTGGTCGCAGGAAAACAGCAGACATTGTCACCATGGAGCTTGACATTTAAAAATCAACCAGGCCTTGTGGAAATCCACCTATACATTTGGGGAGTGTTCACTCAGTTTCTTTTGAAATTTTTTATTTATCTAAATTCCTTTGGACTCTATTTAAAACATCCAAAGTTAGTTCTCCTGGGCCCACCTGGAAGCTTCTCTCAGTGTGGTGGAACTCTTCTCTTTGAGTTTATAATTCAGAAGAAAACTTCATCAAAGTCATGAATTCTGAACTTTTTCTTGACTATGAGTAAGTAAATGTTTTCTTTAATATCCAGTGTATGCACATACAAGCATATGGCAAAAATATCACAACCCAATACTCACAAAGCTTCTAAATGAAAGGCATGTTCTCACAACTATTCGTCAGAGACCAGGAATTTGAAAGGTGCAGCAAGAGAGTTCAAAAAGGGACAGGATTGTGTCTGTGCTCTTGGGATGAGAGGAAATAGGGCAAAGTGGGAACATTTGTTCTCTGTCCCATTTCTTTTTGATGCTCAGAAATAGCTTTGGAAATACCTAGAAAGTATTTCACAAGTACCTAGAAAGGGAAGGTACCCCCAGCCTCTTTTGTCCTCCTTACAGTATGCAGCAGAGGGTCTAAAAGCACCTGCTTCAAGACATCCTCACCCACATGTGTTTAGCTGTGGGCTTTGCTGGTGGGCCGTCTCAGAGTCAACTGCCCACTGTATTCGCCCTGATGCCTTGGGTTGTGGATCATCACATATCATGTGAAGAGATTTGGTAGGTTCTCAGGAGGTTCACATTTCATCAGGAATAATTTTTAAATTAGGGAAGGGAAAAGCCCTGGATCTAAGACAATGGAGAAGACACTTTAAATGGAAGTAAAGAGCTGCCCATTGTGGGCAGAGCATTCTGAGAGTTTGATGGGATACGGGCTGTAGGTTGGAGATCATAAGATCTTAAGACAGAGGTTCTCAAGCTTCCTAATCCTGAGACGCTTTAACACAGTTCCTCATGTTATGGTGATCCCCAGCTATAAAATTATTTTCATTGACTGTAATGCTGCTGCTGTTATGCATTGTAATGTGGTTTTCTGAGATGCAATTCCCATGAAAGGGTCATTTGACATCCCAAACGGTCATGACCCACAGCTTGAAAACAGTTGTTTCAAGGTGAAGCGCCACTGTCTTAATCAAGCCATAAGATAATCATGCCCAGGTGTCAGCATCTTAGATCAGAGGGTGGAAAGGCGTGTGCAGGAATCTTGAGAACACCAAGAAGCAGTTCAAGGATGCTGTGCCTATGTATAAACAAGCTCCTGTCTGATGTGGGATTTCCCTCTGTATGCTTGATAACCATTAATTAATAAAGAAACTGCTTTGGGCCTATAGCAGAGCTATAGGGGAACAGAGCTAGGTGGGGGAAACTAAACTGAATGCTGGGAGAAAGGAGGCAGAGTCAGAGAGAAGCCATGGTACCACCGCTGAAGACAGACGTGCTAAAACTTTGCTGGTAGGCTACGACCTCATCGTGATGCACAGATTAATAGAGATGGGTTAAATCAAGATGTAAGAGTTAGCCAATAAGAAGTTAGAGCTAATGGGCCAAGCAATGATTTAAATAATATAGTTTCTGTGTGATTATTTTGGGGCTGAGCAGCCGGAAACCAACAAGCGGCCTCTGTACAAAACCTGTCCAGCTCAGCTACCTGTCAGATCACAAAGGGAAGAAGTAATCCACGGTCAAGGGCTGGCATAAGAGGAGGGAACTGTATCTCAAAACTACATATCCTAAGGGGTTCTGTGAGTGGAGGAAATAGTCTTCTCCAGAAAGGGCCCTGAGTTAGCCATCCACTATCATGTGCTCAGCTCTGAAATCTTATATACAAGTAATATCATACAGACTGATCAAATTTTGCTTATATATTTACAAATAGTTTTATATGTATACATATATATATAAATATAATATATATATATATTTAAGTGTGTGTGTGTGTGTTTATGTAACAAGAATGAAAGAGGCCATGAATCTGAAAGAGAGCCAGGGAAGTACAGGAGAGCAGTTAGAGAGAGGGAAAGGAAGAATTAGTGTAATTATAATTTCAAAAAGCAAAAGAAGTTTTTCTTAATTGGAGTAAAAAATAAAATTGTTATAAATACATAAATGCCTATTTATCAATTTCTTGGACTGCCTAACATTTATTGAGAAGAGACTAAGCATTTTATCTATAATCTCAATCTAAATCCTCCATCTACTTCCATAATTTTCTTCTTATGTTTGTGCTGAAAAAAATTCTCACTGGATAATCTATAGATAAGGCCAATTCATTCTTCACAGTTCTAGAGGATGAAGAGTCCAGCACTAAGCTACCAGTAGATTCTGCTTCTCAGATGTCCTTACATGGCAGAGGACAGCAGGAAAAATGTCATATCTTGATCTACCCAAGCCATTTCTATGTGACATTAGTCTCATATATGAGGGAGAACTCACCCCAGAAAGGTCACACCCCTTAATTATGCAACATGTGAAAGCAGGTTCCAGCATTAGTATGAAAAGTGACACAGATATTCAAAACATAACAGCAGGGTTCTGGAGAACAGCTGGGATCATCCAAGAGGAGACACCCGTTCCCTGTACACCCAGATTCAGAACATAGCAGCAGGGTTCTGGAGGACAGCTGGGATCATCCATGAGGAGACAACCGTTCCCTGAACATCCAGATTCAGAACATAACAGCAGGGTTCTGGAGAACAGCTGGATCAGCCATGAGGAGACAAATATTCTTTGCACATCTAGCAATTGTGTGAGGGAATTTCTAGCCACACTTATTGTGTTGTTAAGAATTTCTTCGTTGCTCTATAAGCTCACCAATAATAAGTAAGAGTTAAAATCACTTCTTGTGTGTATGTCGGAAATTGTTAGTTGAACTATGTTACATTTGCTACTAAACATTATTTCAAATTGAGTTGTGTGTTTCATATCTGTCTATCAAAGGAAGGCTATGGAGCATAGAATTTACCTCTAATCCTTTCATGATGATCTGAATGATTGCTATTCTGGAGCATTGGCCTTACATATGTGGTAAATTGGTGGTCAATGGCAATGTTTAGATGACCATAATAAGGAGTTTCTTGTATTAATCAAGCCAACAGAAGTGTGAATTCTTTATATAGACTCTAGTTTTCACACATAGCTATGATATGAATATTTTCTAAGGTTAAACAAAATAATGTTTTCATATCATTAAAATACCATTTTTAAATTAAAGCATTTAAGAGGGCTCCCCCAGGATAAGAAATCGGAGCTCCAAGTCTAAATTAAGTGCGTATTACAAACACCAATAGTTATATTTTAGTCTGAAACAATTAGAGTCTATACTGAGGTACCCAATCCATAGCAAGAATAGAGTAGGAATACAAGTATCAATACTCAGAAGAGTGTCTCCCTGAACACCGGGTTTTCTACGTACTCACTGATAATGCTGTCTTCTGTAGTCCTTTCTAGGAGAGACGGTGGCACAGCAGACTTCCTAGTGTTCTGAATCTTACCGTTTTTCTGTCTCCTCTTCTGGGATTCTTCCTGAGCCATGGATGCAGGAGCTGTGTTGTAGATGTGTCCATTGCAATGAAATGTGATGGTTAGTGTCAGTTGTCAGCTTGACAAAGCCTAAAATCATCTGAGAATGGACCTCAGATAATGTCTGTGCCTTGGTCGTATTAATTGAGGTGAGAATACTCATCCACTTTGAGAAGCGCCATTTCTTAGGCAGTGGATCCTGTACTAAGGGTAAAGAGAACATGCTGGGAACCAGCACCCATGCATTAATTCAGTACTCTGTTCTTTATTGTGGATCTAATGTATTGACTGCTTCGAGTCCTTGCACCTTGATTCCACCACAGAAAGGACTGTTGCCCGGAATGGTGAGCCAAATCAATCCTTTATTCTTGAAGTTGTTTTTTGCAAGGGATTTATTACAGCAACAGGAAAAGTATGTAAGACAGGAAAAGTCGATTGTTTCCTGGCAGTTTGTGTCAAAACCACGAAACATTGCTCACTCTTTCGAAGAGTTGGAAGTGGGTATTAGAAGCCCAGCTGAGTAAAGAATGAAATAAAATGAAAAGCTAGAAAAATGAGGAGTAAGCATTGTTAATTTCCACCTAAGTATTATCTGGAAAGGTGAGAGTTAGCAAACCCATTTTAACTCATATGGCTCTAAAGCGGAATTATCCCAAGTCATTTGGTTTGCCATCTAATCTGCTGACTACGATGTGTTTTATTCAATGTTTGCAAAGTATCTTATTTTTTAACAGTCATGTTGCTTCAGTATAATATTTACTGATTCTCGGTTTCCATCTCTAAAATGAGGATAAGAAACCATTTAACCTCTAACTTACTTCAGCCCTAGGCTCCCAGCGTCTTGGCTGGAAGATATTGCCTCCCAAGTAAACAGTACACATTCTACACAATTGGAGAGTGGTTGGCTTGGCTGACTTCAGTAGGTTCATGGAGCTATTACTCAGTTTTGGCCAGCAAATGATGGGTGTAAGTTGTAGGATGTTTTCCTTCTTAGCAATAAAAAGAAGACTCGGGGTTCTTACAAACTGTCTTTTTCTGGCTTTAGATTCTGTAGAGATATGAGGCCGTGAACAGAAGATGTCCTCTGTAACCATGATGAACCTAAGGATGCCAAGTGGACTTTTGGGGGCAATGGACATTTCTGCCCTTGAAATTCATGCGCTGAAACTGTAATCTCAAATTAATGGTACTTGGTGGTGAGGACTTTGGGAAATAACTAGGAGAATTGTAATTAAATTTGTATTTATCACTAGTCATATGACCTAGATAAGATTATACTGAGTGAGGTAACCCAGACCCAGAAAGACAGTGGACTATATTAGAAGAATCATACATGAGCGCTCATAACTACAGCCATGTGATATTTGATGAAATGGCAAAAGACATACACTGGAGAAAAGATAGCTTCAACCAATGGTGCTGAGAAAATTGGATTTTGAATGTAGAGGAATGAAATTAGACTCATATCTATCACTCTTTACAAACAATAGATACAAATGAATCAACTATCTCAGTTTAAACCAGAAACACTACAGTCTTTGATTATAGAAACCTAAAGTGGGCAGTGAAACAGTGCTGCTCCACAGCTACCTCAAACCCGCTTCAGACCTGAAGGCACAGGTCAGCCACGAAGATTCTTCTGTTTCTAGACGATTTTTCTGTCATTTGCAGGTAGGTGGGCTATATAGATACTGAGAAAGAAAAGATCACTAATATGCCAATGCAATCATCTATGTTACAAGTGAAGTCGATAATACAAGAAATTTGTAAATACTGAAAAGTTCCATGACTTCTACAGCTGGAAATTGATACAGTATCAATTACTGTCTCACTCCCATAAGAGTTGTTGTTTTAGCTGTGGGTAGACAAACTACAGTAAAGTTTTTTTTATTTTATTTTATTTTACAAATATTTGATGTTTAAAACTCATTGTCAGCTTGGCTGAAATTATGACCACCTAGTAGAAGCACATATTGGTGTGCCTATGAGGGCATTTCTGTCTACCTTTAACTGAGCTCAACTAAATGTACCTATGAAATGGTTACGCCTTCTCCGACAGTAATAAATTCTTTTAGAAGTATCCATTGAATAGGACTGTGTCAATGGAAAAATATCATATGTGACCCAATAAAATGGATGTGGAATTAAACACACAGCGTCTAGGTTGGTGAAAGTGTCTCTGTGTGAGAAACTGAGGCCCTGCAATAGGATGATAGGATATAGAAAATGCCACTCAAATGTCATGGAAAGTGAGGACTGTGTGATTTGAGCTTTGAACTTCCCATTCACTGTGTTCTTGATGGCAGCAGGCTCCGCAGGGAATGAAACCGCAGGGAATGAAACCGCAGGTGAGAGACCCAGTAGTTTGCTGTGTTAACTTTAGAACTAGAGATGACTCTAGAGAGGCTACTGTTAGAGTAGATGAGTCATCTGTCTGTAGTCACACAAGCAGTCCACGGGATCCTGATCATTTCTCCATGTTTATCAAGACCATGGCTTGCAAAATTCATGACCATTGTTCAGTGGGCTCATGAATATGTGTTTGTTAATCTCATCGATTTAATTGTTTTACATAATTCAAAATAATTTCTTATAGAGCACACTTTCTTAAATTTTTCATACAAATATCTATAGCTATAAATGTGTCAAATATTTGTATACATATGTTGTTTTATAGTATATGTTGTGTACTCTATAGACTATAAGCATTGTAGTCTCCAGGACCTGCCATGTTCTATTTAGCTTCTGGGAATTCATAGCTCCCACTTCTGAGGATAAATTCCTTCATTTCTCTCTCTGTTTGTTTAATGAGCAGAGTTTATCTTTGCTCCACTAAAAAAGCTTCTGCTAGGATGCTGGCCAGTCTGTTTTTGTTTGTTGATTTGTTTACTTTGCCATAGCTTCTGTTTCTAAACACTCTGTCCTGACTTTATCTCTCTTAATACTTTGAAGACTACATTATAAAGGACCTATTACTTCCCAACAAGTTGAGAGAGTTCATGCTCTCCTTGTCCTGGAACCGCAGGACCTCAGTAAACATTTATTGAGAGACGATTGTTTTGTTAAGCAGTGTAAAGAATTGTTGCCACTTTGGATTCATTAAGAATAATCTGAATCACCAATAATGCCTTGGGGAGCATTAGAAACAGAAATCAATAAAGCACTTCTCCTTGGTGTCCCTTAACTAAGAGTGAGCCAAGAGTTGAATTCTTTAGTTTGCTTTCCATGTGGCTTCTGCCCTGTCTGTGTGTTGTGTGAGTATGTGTTTGCCTGAATGCTGTCTTGTGACCCCACCTGTGTCTGAGTGCCTGTCCCTCACAAAAGGGTGTTGCTCTGTGTTTATTGAAGAGTACGTAAAGCATCACATGGGTTAGGAATGGCACATTTTACAGATCTCTTAACCAGAGTTTTACAAGGAATTTAGTCACTGCCTCCACTTGACCTCAGCTGATCCAGATAATAATCAGTATTACAAATGTCATTGTTTCTCAAGAAATATCCATATATCAATTCAACATTTATGGTGGATTTTCATTTTATAACATTGCTTTCAGGCTATAGTTGCTGTTTTCATCAAAGTATTATCATAAAAAACACAAACATATATCCATTACGCTTTCATCGGGGTCTTGGAAGAGGACATACCTTAAGATTGCACCTATGCACTAAATTAGGTTGTAAAAGTTGATTACATGATAAATCTAAGGCAAGTAAGATTCGTTATTGGTTGTTACGTTGTTCTGTTAAAAGCAGGTTAAAGAGACTGATTGAATACACAGTAGGATAACAGTGTTAGGTCTTTTATTCCCTTTAGTTTTTTGAGATAGGGTTTATCTGTATAACAGTCATAGCTGTCCTGAAACTCACTTTTGTAGATTAGACTGGTGTCGAACTCACAGAGATCTGCCTACCTCTACCTCCTGAGTGCTGGCATTAACGGTGCGCATCATCATTGCCCAAGGGATCTCAATATCCATTATTTGACTGTGTGGTCCAGCAAAAGGTTCCAGTTTCTTAGGACATAAGAGACTTTCTTCTCACACTGTGTTGGTCCCAGAGCTGGTAAAGATCTACTGTAAGAGGCCGATCTCTTTCTGAAGGGGATGGATAGAGCTCAGTGAACTCAGATAAACCCTGCAAGCACTCAGACCTCTGATGCTGCTATGTGGTGTTTTGACACTGCTCTCAAACAAGCCCAAGCCTGCAGTGTCACTGACAAAGAATGACTGCAACTCTATCCTCTTTAGCATCTTTGGGAAGTGTGTTTCTCTAGTATTGAACATTGTTAATTGGGTCTTCATTCAGTGCCCAGGATCAAAGTATAAAATCCGAGATATGCTAAGAAATAAGAGGAAAGTCACAGGACTCAGAGTCAAAAGTGACAAATATTGGTATGTCATTCACAGATTCTGGGAAGTAAGGTGAGACACCTTTGGGAGGTCATTGTTGTTCTTACTATAGATAGAGAATATCATTAGTGATATGGATTACAAAAGACAAATTTCTATTGTCTTTTTAAGTAAAAGCATTCAACATAAAAATGTGTAATAACAAGAATTCTTTTTTTTAATTTTTTATTGAGAAAAAGAAAAAAAAAGAGTTTCCGCCTCCTCCCAGCCTCCCATTTCCCTCCCCCTCCTCCCACCCTTCTCCCCCTCCCCCCACTCCTCTCCCCCTCCCTCTCCAGTCCAAAGAGCAGTCAGGGTTCCCTGCCCTGTGGAAAGTCCAAGGTCCTCCCCCCTCCGTCCATGTCTAGGAAGGTGAACATCCAAACTGGCTAGGCTCCCACAAAGTCAGAACTTGAAGTAGGATCAAAACCCAGGGCCATTGTCCTTGGCTTCTCATTAGCCCCCATTGTTCGCCATGTTCAGAGAGTCCGGTTTTATCCCCTGCTTCTTCCATCACAGTCCAGCTGGCCTTGGTGAGCTCCCAATAGATCAGCCACACTGTCTCAGTGAAAGAACTTATTTGCAGAAAAGTAGAACAGATCATATGAACCAGAAATCATGTTTGGCCAACTTAAAAATACTCAAAAAGATACACAACATCTTCACTGATGCAATGATATTAAATTCTAACTTAGGACAATAAAATATTTTCAAAAAATAAAAGTCATCCCCAGGTCAAAGAATCACAAAGTTAACGAGACCAACTTGGGTGAGAAGTTAATGAAAGCAGTGCATATGGATAATACAACCAGAGTCCTGGGAGAAAACTTTATGTTTTGTGTCTATAATACAGAAAAGAAAAGGTACCAAACCCAACAAGGGCTCCATGGAGTGCCCAGTTTGGGAATTTTAAACAACTCTGACTGATCTGGTGAGAACTGTCTCGTTCTCTCTTCCTTTCTCTAATTATGACAGACTAGGCAAGTCTGTGTATTGTACACAAAGTGGTAACTATTCCTCACAATTTAACTGGTTGAAAATTAAAGACAGAGGTGGTCATATTGAGTTGGCCTCTTGGTGAGGATGTTGTGATGAAAACATCACCATAGTAGGATCATAGCCAGAAAGACATGGTGAGGCACAAAGGCAGAGAACTGTTTTTTTCCCCCAAAACAACTAACTTATTCTCTTAAGAGATTAATTCTTCAAGATCAGTATTGTCCCCTCTGTGGGCACTCCTCTGATCCAACTACGATGCTGTGGGCATGTTTCTCTTTCACAAACTGAATTCCAGAAGTAATTCAGAGAAACCAACATCATTTTCAGAAAGGGTTCTCTTCCTTACCATGATCACACTATATTTCAATATTCATACCCCTGGCAGAATATCTTAAATATTGTAAATCATAATAGATTTTAATGAGATGGTAGATAAATCATAATGATAAGGATGTCACAAGTAGAGAGAAACAAATATAAGAAGAAAACAAAAAGAAATTCTAAAAATTAAAACCCTGAAAGTGAAAAGTTTCACAGATGGTCTTATTAGTAGGCTTGCCACAAAGAAAACATCAGTGAGTTTGAAGATGCATTAGTGTGAAGGATTTCTCTTAAGGATGAAGAAACAGAAGAAAACAGTTTACAGAGGAGAACCCAGTGTGCTAAAGTGGTGGAAAAACCATGAAAACATGATCTCTGAAAGAAAATATTCAGGACTTGGCAAGTGCTTCAATAGGCCAAGTAGAAGAATCTAGGCTAGGTAGCTCCCCCGTTAGTCTCCTCCTAGGCAGCTCCCCTGGTCAGTCTCCTCCCTGGGCAGCAGTTTAGTGCTTCTGGGACTTTAGGTCCCCCACTAATCCTTTAAGTTTCAGGCTGCCCAGAAACGACATTTATTTACCTTCTAAGCATCTTCATCATGTCTTTCAGTTCTGAGAAAATTGCTTTTCAATAGGTGTGGGGAAAAGCAAGTAGTCCTCTGTCCCATAATTAGCCTCGTGTTTTCAGTGGCCATGGGCCTCTGTCCTGTGATCAGTGGACATAGGTCTCTCTCTGTCCTGTGACTGGCCTCTGTTTCCAGTGGACATGGGCCTCTGACGGAGAAGTAGGCAATGGTTTCTACTTCCCCTACACCTTTCATTTGGATAAGAAGTAATGAAGACCCAGGCTACAGACTTTACCCTCCCTAACTTGGTTAGATTTCAGCGAGGTCTTTATTTGTGAGGCTGTAGTGATGTCTTTTCTTAGAGAAGAGGTTTGTTAGGGGATACAATATACTCTGGCCATATTTGAAAATATCTATTTTCACTTCTCTTATCTGACACAAGGGAAGACTTTTCCTATGTTCTCTATTCTGCCAACCTGGTTAAGTTTCTGTCACTAAAATCTTGAAAGACACGAGATCAACCCCACTCCTGTGAGGCAGAAGCTCAGCTCTTTTTAATCTGTTGAGCTGAATCCATAATTAATACCTAGAAATCCATCAATTACACTTGAGATACTTACTGTGTTGGGTCCAGGCATCACACAATGATGGGGGACAGATTACCACCAAAGTCTATTAAACCAGAAGCAAGCTTAATTCTAGGAAAAAAAAATCACCATAGGGCACATGAAGCTTATCAGCTATAGTTGTGACCACAGCCAGAGATGGGTTTCTGTAACTGTGACAATGGGTGGATTCCAAATACTCCTTTTTATAGCCAGGAGCAAAACATTTAGACATGAACAAAAGAATTTTTACAATCTTGAGGTAAAAGTCAGATACAAATCGATTTTTTTTTCTAACAATTTCCATTAACAGGGTTTTTAAGTTAAACTAGTATTTGTATTGTTTCTCTCTGGCACTTTCTGGTGGAGTTTACCAAAGCTCTACACTCCCCTGATACTGCCAGGTTTTCATAGCAAGGAAGGGTATGAGACAATGTACAACCAAAAAGTCAGTACATCCCATCATTTAAAGGTTAACTCAGCTCACATCAGATGTTGGTCACAAGTGGCCGGGGGTATCTAAAAAGCTGACCCTCAGTTTGCAGAGAGCCACTTCAGCCTTGCAGACGGAGATATTGGTTATAAAGCAAAGTAACCCACTGTTAACAGTTAATCCTTAAGCGGCTGAGAAAGCTGCTGACAGTCTTTCCTTATTCTCCGAGGCTTACAACTTTATATTTATTCTTTCTTTCTTCCTTTTTATTTCTGGAACCTACATTTCTATATTTTTATTCTTGGTCTCTTCACTGTTTCCTATTCTGTGTTGTCTTGTCTATCCAGTTTAGAGGAACTCGTCCTTTGACATTGATACCCACGGTTGTCAGGAAATGCTGGTCTTCAGTTTGGTCAGCCATTTTCACGTGAGGAAGAGTGTGAGAGCTGACTGTAATTTGCATATTACAATGGATTCAGAAAGTCATTCCTAAGGTGTGTTTAAAAACAAGAATTTTTACATTGTACAAACAATATCTCCATCCAGCTCAAAGACAGGTTTGCATGAAATAATACAGAAAAGTCATTAATGAAGGTCTCTCACAGGCCCAAGGGTGGTGAACATGGCTCTGGTGGCCTTGCTTTTCCCTGTCCTTTCTGCCTTGCTTAAAAGTCATTAGATCGCATTCCTAAAGCCAGCCACCAGGTCTATTCCCTCATTTGACTACTTCCTCCCTCTTAGGCTGACTACCAAGGTTTGGTTATCAAAGTATTGATGTCCAACAATCAGTGCCTTCCCAAACTAACCTGTCCAATCAAAATTTGTGACATGGGGTTTCCCCCTTTACCTTGATAAATCACATCTGTCTATGAAGCACATTTATCTCCTCTCTATCCAGAAGCGGTCCTTTGTCCCTCTAGGACAAATACCACTTCCCCTTCTCTGTTATCCTCTATCTCCTGTCTCTGTCCTTAGTGCTGCCCTCTTCCCCGGGGGAAATAAATTTTCTCTGTGCTGAAAATCTGGTCTTGGGGTGTCCTATGCCAGTACCCGGCCTTCCAACTAACTTGATGGGTTTTCTTCCATCTTTACTGAAGGGTTTACATCTTCCCACTTTCATAACTGAATTTAGGTTTCACTTCTCTAAGAGTGGCAAAATAGGTTTCTCTCCTAACAAAGGGACATTTATCAACCACACCCTTACATTCAGGGATGAGGGACAGAGCTCATACAAGGTCTGAGTAAGCCCCCACAGTGTCTCACGGACAAATCCTGCACCCCACCCCCCCGCCCCTTCTGAGTCACGTTCAGACTTGCCCAATCTTGCTCAAGTATGTCCAAAAAATGGTAAAACCTGAAGCTCAGACAATTAAAAGTAACTAGTGAAACTGCTGCTTGCCTAACCAATTCTGTTTGCGTGACGAAACCGTTTGTGAAATCCTCCTAGTTGTGATTCAAAGGAGTCCTCTCAGAGCCAGCACCATTTTGTACCTACACCTGCATGCTGGTAATAAACTTTCTTTGTTTTTTATTACTGTTTGAGTCTGGGGTCTTCCTTCAGCGTTTTCTCGGACCCTTACCCTTCCATAGAAGATGCAGGCTACTGAAGTCTGAGCGTGTATTTCATGCATGATGTTCACTGGGACCCACTTGTTCACCACAAGACCTGAGGTCAGAAAGCTAATTCAAATATTCTTATGTGAAGGGCGTTAATGGAACTATGAAGAATAGTGGGTTTGTTCTGAAGACTTGAATTAGCAGTTAAGAATTCTGGCTGCTTTTACAGAGTACCCATGAGGTTCTGCTCCCAGTTAGTGGCATGGTGGCTCTTAACAATCTGTAGCTCCAGTTCCAGGGGCCCCAACATTTTCTCTTATCCTCTGTGGGCGCCAGGTGCACATGCATATTTGCAGGCAAAACTACTCACACACATAAAATAAAATATAAATATAAAAGAAAAAGAGTAACATGTTTTACTTCTGACTTAGAAGTCTGAAAGCCACCAGAATCAAAAAAACTATTTCAGACAAACTTCTTTGGCAGTTAAATAAGGATAATCTTCTAGGCTTTTCCCCCATCCCGAAACACACACACACATGTATGCACGCAGGCAAACATGCAAGCATGCATGAATGCACCAAGAAAGGCCTTAATCAGAATTATTGCTTTTGCTTAGCTATATTCATAATGAAAGCCATTTGGAAACATGATACCCAACCAATTCTGAGATTTCCTGGAATGGGTTAATATTCTGAAATGTAAGGGAGTGAACACACAATAACACATGGAAAAAAAACTCTACAAATTATTCAAACTCAAATAGTAGAGGCAGAGAACAGCAAATCCTGTGTGTTTTTAGTTATGTGAAACTCTGTAGGCATCATAATTAGTTTATGGCTACAGAAATCACAATGGTGTGATCTGGCATTTTGATAGAAATGAGCGCTGTTTTGGTGAATATGTTTTCCAAACAGATTAGAGATTAAGCTGTATATGAAAAGTATCTGTAATTAATTATTACAGAAATTAGACCTTCACACATAATTAAAAACCTAAATTATAACTACTAGAAAATAAAGATTTGATATATAGACTTTCCAAACTGAAAAAAAAATCTAACTCAATTCAATAATTAAAGTAAAGGAACATATAAAAGAAAAAAATTAGAATATACGTAAACAAGCACAAAGGAGAAGCTCAGGGAGTCCCAACACACTAATACAGTACTAATTACACAACAAAACAGACATTTTCAAATTGTGCAGATAGCAACATAAATGCAAACATTATAATCTCACCCATTAACATTATGCAAGGCATGTCTGTAAAATACTATGAAGCCAAAAGAATCAAGACTAGAGATTTAAAACAATGTCCCAGACAAATTTCTTACTAAAAAGAATACTTCCTGGTGATTTCAAAAAACACGCATTTTTCAGTCAGATAAAATAAATTCAACATGACAGTTTTATATATTACTATAAGGCACAATATACCAAATGTGCTATTATTCATGAATTTTATATGTGCCTGACACTATGGCTTTAAAGTAAAAGAAAAACCATTAAGAATGTAAGAAAAACCTGACAAAGAAGTTACAATTGTGTTTGGATGATTTAGCACAAAGAATAAAAAAGCAGTGTTTCTGGATTATTCTGTTAACATCGCACAATTTAAAAAAAGGTCTTCTGATGTCAATTGAAAAGCTGAAAATTTCACTCATAATAGATCACAAAGAAAATTGCAATTACTTTCATCAAAATTTGTAGAGAAGCTATTGCGATTTTATACTGTTGATTAAATAAATGATAATAACTATAAGACAGTTTGATGTTTCTAGCAAGATTCAGTTTTGAAGCATGATTAATAAATCTCAGAGACTGATATTGGGGTTCATCCTGAAGGTCAGAAAAATGAAACAGCCACTGACTCTTACCACAACCTCAGTCTAAAAATGGCAATCCTGTCTCTAGGAATCTCAGAATGAGACTGAGGGTGAGAGTTGTCTCTTCCCATTTTATAGTCCTCTCTAGGGCTGGGATTAAGGTGTGCACCACTGAGAGTGAAGGCACCACCTCGTTTTTGTGACAGGCTAATGTGGCTGCTGGGATGTGTATTACAACTGCCTGGTCTGTAAGGCTGACCTGTGGGGTTATTTTCATCTCTAATCTTCAGGCAAGTTTTATTTATTAAAATACAAATGAAATGTCATTTCATTTCTCCTCTCTAATCTAACATAAAAAGAAGTTTATAACTAATATAAGAAAAACTATATACAATGAGTAAAATAACTATATACATTATATACAGGCAATAAATACATCAGCAATGTCTAGTCCATTTGTAGTTGATAAATTCAGAGAAAATACTCCATTATCTATCCTGTCTTAATGAGTCCAAAGTCCTGTGCCTAATTTACTTCCTATCATAACTTGCTTTCTGTGTCAGGTAAACAAGGAAAACTATAACTCTAAATATCTAGTCTTCAACTCCCTCAGAGACCTAAGAAGGAAATAATATTAACTGAGTAAGCAGGAAGTGAAAGCAAGCGACTTCCAAAAAAAATGTGTATAATGAGAGAAATAGCTGGTTACCTGGATAGTCATCCAAAGTTCTTCGTCAACATTGGGGCCTATAGACCTAGCATATCTGACAGACTTTTCTGTGAAGCAGGTTATTCCAAGGAGCTGTCCCTCCTTGTCTTGACAACATTTGGTAGTCACTTTCTTTCGTATCCTGGTTGTCCAATTAGGACAGCACACTGTCAGCAGTCGAGGCAAGGGCATTTTTTCCCCAGTGCCATACTTTTGCCACAAAGAAAGTAAACTTGATATGGAGTTTCTTTGATTCCCATTATCTTCTCTGAAGTAGATTGGTGCTGCCAGGAGCAGACATGTCTCATTGTCATAAAAAAGAGCCTATGTTATTTAAACATTTTAAATGCCATATTTTATAGATCTCTGAAGTGTTTGAAGATGACATGTCTTTCTCAAATATATCTGTTTGACCTTGAAAACATACCTAATGTGACTACAAGTTTGATTATATTAGGTGACTAATTACTAGCCTGCATTTCCTTATTATCCTAAACAGTTGGTAATAATAATTTTCAAGGACTAGAGATTTACACTACCGTGTTAAATGAGATGTATAAGTACAATACCTTGAACAAGATTAGAAATATATGTACAATATGTTTTAACAAAATTAACATCAAATTTGTAGCAATATACAAAATTTGTACACAATATACAAAAGTCCAATCCAATGTAAAGCATTTAAAACTAGCAGTTGCTTTTAAAAGTAAATTCAATAATCTGTCTTTTTATTTTATTATATCTATAGCCTCCATTTGTCTTTTCAGAGTAGATTCAATAATATACCCTTTTATCCTATCATATCTGTATCCTCTTTTTTCCTTTTCAAAATAAGAACCTTTAATCTAATTTTCTTTGTGTGGCTTTTTTCCTGACCATTATCCAAAACAAATTGTAACCAACACACTAAACAAAGGCAACCATCCATAATCCATTTTTTGGGAATTTGGGCATAGTTGTCTGGGCTACTTCCTGCTGATTGGGGGCTCTGATAATCTTATGGGGACCCAAAGAAAGTTTAGGATTTTAGATTTTAGTGTACATGTGTCTATTGAGTTCGTATCGCCATCTGCCATCACACTTTGTATTTATGATTAGTTTGGGACTTTTTCCAAGGCATAGAGTCATGTATCGAATGCTTAAAAATATAGTCCTGTCTAAAATCATCAACTTTATAACTTTTAAGACATCATGTCCTGCAGCTTAATAAGGGAAAAAATAAAACTATAAAGTTTGAATTTCAATTAAAATGCATTTTTAACTGTAGATCTGAGTTTAGAATATAACACAAGAGCAGCCAGAGTTCTCAACTGCTGGGCCATCTCTATATACCCTTCAACTCATTTCTATTAGAGTTGTGTCCACATGCTTCATAATCAGCCATATCTTCACAGCTCAGTATCCATTTGAGGGAAAGAACAGACAATTTGAAACCGGAATCTTCGAGGTTCATTGCTGAAGTATCACAGAGAGTTATCAGTGATGTGGGTGTGCTAACTGGGCCCTGTCCAACTTCACAAACCTCTGTACCAGATAGGGTCCTGCTCCTCTTCCCTCCTGTTCCATTGTTATCCGCAGTACCTTTCCATCATTTTAACCTTGGAAGCTCAACCAGCTTTGTAGAGCTAATGAGATCCTCTAATGGGTTTTAACATTATCTGAAACAGAATACGCCCTGAGTTCCTATTTGAAACAGTCCGACAGATACCAGACAAGAGCATGCTTCTTGGAAGTTTTCAAGTAGTCCTCCCACCCCACCTCTGTCAGTTTGTAGCAATAGACCAGGCACATTGGCTCACGGAGTGGTAGCAACAGGGTTGGATGGGTTTGCTCATTCTGATAGGCAACTCTTCTGTCCTAAGGGAGGATTCTTACATAAGAAATTATCACCTACAGTAAGTAGATTTCAAGAATCATTACACTCTTTTTTTAAATTTATTTATTTATTAAATATTTCTGTCTCTTCCCCGCCACCGCCTCCCATTTTCCTCCCCCTCTCCCGATCAAGTCCCCCTCCCTCGTAAGCCCAAAGAGCAATCAGGGTTCCCTGCCCTGTGGGAAGTCCAAGGACCACCCACCTCCATCCAGGTCTAGTAAGGTGAGCATCCAAACTGCCTAGGCTCCCACAAAGCCAGTACGTGCAGAAGGATCAAAAACCCATTGCCATTGTTCTTGAGTTCTCAGTAGTCCTCATTGTCCACTATGTTCAGCGAGTCCGGTTTTATCCCAGGCTTCTTCAGACCCAGGCCAGCTGGCCTTGGTGAGTTCCCGATAGAACATCCCCTTTGTCTCAGTGTGTGGGTGCACCCCTCGCGGTCCTGAGTTCCTTGTTCGTGCTCTCTCTCCTTCTGCTCCTGATTTGGACCTTGAGATTTCAGTCCGGTGCTCCAATGTGGGTCTCTGTCTCTGTCTCCTTTCATCGTCTGATGAAGGTTAATATTCAGGAGGATGCCTATATGTTTTTCTTTGGGTTCACCTTCTTATTTAGCTTCTCTAGGATCATTACACTCTTAAGTTCTGTGTTCTTCACAATGAAAGACCGGGCCATCCAAAGTTCCAGCACGAGTATGGGCAGGGCTTGTGGAGTCCCACCCATAGCTAAGGTGCTAAAGCCAATTGGTGGTTCCTGATGAAAGGGAATGCATTTTCTTAAGGGAGGCAGCCCTGTAGATTGTCTGTGTGCCAATGGATGGCTCTACACCCACACACATTCTGCAGGCACAAATTCAACTCAGTGGATTAAAACTGTTAGCTTTGGTTGAAAGGGCAGAGTGATATGGCTATAGAAAGAGTAGGTGGGTCGGGAGTGAGGGATGAATTTGAGCAAAACCACATTCCCAAAACATTCAAAACTATTCACAAAAAGGTAAAAAAAAAAACGCAACATAGAAAAAAGCAAGCGATTTGAAGTGTGGCACACATGTGTATCTACTACTAAGTCTTAGGGATCAGCAAGACATATAAGTTCCCTGAACCTCGTTCTATGAAGTCTAAAGTTCAGCAAGTGTTCCCCGTACCTCACTGCCGAGACAGAGGATGAGAGTGTGTACGGATATTCTAAAGCGGTGTCTAGCATATTTCAGATGCTTACTAAACATTTTCTATTAATATGATGTCATTTTGCTATGAGTTAGTTGAGTCTGAAGAAAAGTTTTCAAAATAATGAGGTTTTGGTATATATACATACATGCACATACAGAGAGACACACAAATATATATATGTATGTATATAGCAAATTATATGTGTGTTTGTGTGTGTGTGTGTGAGAGAGAGAGAGAGAGAAACCAAGAGGTTTTTAATATCAAGCATGTCACCTTGTGAAATTAGGGCACTGAGACTTAAACATCCCAGAACTAACTCAAACAGATCACAGTCATTTCTGAGTTTTTCATCTTGTTTAACACAATATAGCATGTTTTAAAAAACAAATAGATATTAACCTTTGTTAATTGTTCATAGCTATAATCCCCAAACAGTTTATTCTAAGCATTTTCAGAAGAGTAAGGTCCCAGGAAATTATGACCCACACTGGCAATGTGTTAGCTTCTTAGCTGTTTGAACACTTCGTCTTTATTGTCTGAGACAGAGTCTCCCTATAACCTGGACTGGTGTGGAACTTGCAGCAATCCTCATTTCTGCCCCCCCAAATTCTGGTATTTATAGGTGTAAGTCAACACACCTGGCTTATCAAAATAGCTTAACTATGCATATGTTGGATTGCATTTGATAAAATTATATCTAGTATAACATTGTACTCACTTATATAAAGAATAAAGAACAAAACCTTTTCTTGAATCTTCCATATTTTCCCCACTTATTGCAGGTTCTGATGCTTTCTTCCCTATGTCCGTCAATTTTTCTTTCATTTCTCTGAGTGGAATAACTCTCTAAATCTGTGGTGTCCCCTTCTCCTTGCCAAAAGCACACCACCCCCCTGGGAGAGAGGGAAGAGATGAGCCAGGGAGCCAAAGACTGCTACAGACCCAGATCCAGAAGCCGAAGAGCCAGCTGGTGGTGGGAGCTTGCGAGCTTGTTCCTTCTTATCAGTGGGCAGGGCACCTGTATTCGTGCCTTGCTGAGTAAGTGACTTAAACATTAACCTCAAAACCTCTTAGTCAGACCGTCACTGCTGTGTGAACTTCAGATCTGCCTGAAAGAGTAAGATGAGTGTCAAGTTTGCCTACCCGCGGCTGAACGACAGAAAAGTACCTCATTGTGTTGTGCGATCATCGTTCTTCCTGGGGTCTTTGACTTCAGCGAATGGCAAACGAGCAGCTGTGTGACAGATAGCACAGAATTGCAGTGGTCCGGTGTGACAGGGAGTGCAGAATCATTGCCACTGAGAAGGTGGAAGACACACTCTGAAACTGAGTGAAATGAACACGTTAGCACAGAAAATGGAACAGCAACAGTAAGCGACCACGATGCCCTTAAGAAAGCAGCCAAGTACCTAGACACCTGCGGAGGGACTGACTTCCTTCCAAGAAGAGTCAGAGTGCTGTGTTCTGTGTTCTGCCCACCTCCCCACCTCCGCCGTAGGCCCACACAGAAACAAAACCCCCTCATCTGGTCAGCATAGAAAGATTATTATGATTTCTCACAGAGAATCTTTTTTTTTATTGAAATTAAATCTGGTTGGGTCTGAGGAGAGAAGGCAGACACACAAGGAAGAAATCAGCCTAGGTTAAGGAGGTTGAGATACAATCACAGAATGCAGTCTATCAAGAGAGACTTTACCTAGTGGTCCATTGTCTTGGCCGAGTCTCAACGCGATAGTCCTGGACTTCATATGCCCGCTCAAGTCAAAAAGGATCCTTACGGAATGAGAACTCCACAACTGTCACGCAAAACCACTGTTTCTAAGCAATGTTAAGAGTGCTGCAGAATTCTAAAACATACCATAAGGAATGCCAGAAAGTATTTTGGATGTATAAGACAGAACTAGCAGTGTTACAAATTAATGAAACCTGAAGATGTTAATAGAAAAATCTCTTGTCAAGAAAGGAGCCCAAGTCTCACAGGAAAGGTGCGGTTGCCCACTGACTAGGGTTATGCAATTTTGGCAACGTAGAGCTCGCTCTGTCTCAACCTCATACATCATCCCTATACAACATATTTTGTTATAATGTTTACTAGCTGCAAGAGACTGTCACACACTGGGTGTATTTTGAACCTATTCATCCCCTCAACCCTTCCCATTACCACTGCTTTTGTCCCTCCCATCCCTTCTCACCCAACTTGGAGGTTACTTTTTTAAATGTCCTCATCCCCCATCGTCTCTGGTTTATATTGCCCAGTTAGACTTGAGTTTGGTGTCTGCTCTGACGTGTTTACCAGGCCTACCAGAGTTCACATCATTTAAAAATAAAAGCAATCAAACTGACTTTTCCTCTCTCAGATCCTCATGGCTCTTCAGCTAGGGGTGAGATTTTGTGTGTGTGTGTGTGTGTGTGTGTGATAAATTTCCTGAAACACATCTCTTGTCCCCGAAATGACTGAACATTTGCTGGGCCTTCCAGTCAAGTTAATAATATGCCTTGAGATCACTTGATACTATGTACCCAGCCCTCTATTCTGCTGTCTACTTAGTCTATTGAAGTTTAACTTGCCTTACGAGAACAATGTAACCAAGCTTCCAGTCCCTTGGATTGCCCATGTCATCTGCTTTACAGCGTAAGTTAAATGCATAGCTTTGACCATATGGTCATGCCCCAACTCAGCCTAGTGTGTGTGTGTGTGTGTGTGTGTGTGTATTGTAGCAATCATTTGCTGAAAGCAGCCAGTAGACTGAAAGCAACCTTAAACAAAATAAGCAAACATCCCATAAATGTAAGCAGCATGCGAATAGAGTTTGATAATATCTGCGTGTGGTTTAGAATAGTACTTTAGGTTTGTTGAAGTCAGTGAAGTAATTCCTTCCCTCATTAAACTCCTTTACAAATCTCTATAACAATTATCCCTCATTCCTTTCCTATATCATGTTTCCTGTGTTAGCCATTAAATACTGCAGGGACAGATAGATCAGACACACCTGACAGGCCAGCACCCGCACACTCCAGACAGAAGGAAGGCATGAACAGACAGCTATGATGTCTGTTAGGAAGAATATGCTCAGGAGAACATAGTTCATGAAGGAGGGTCTGAAATGTAGAAAGAAACGATGCACATACGAGATTATCCGGGGAGGGAATGGTGGTGTTTCTGTGGCCTGGGCAATGTTACATTGTACTACATGGTTATGTAATAATGTTACATATGCTACATACATCCATGTATGCCAAATGCCACACAGTTTTGAAAGCAGGTCAAACTCTTCTAATGAATTTGGCAGAAAAAGTATTTTGACATAAGATATTGTGTTATAGCTACACTAGCCCAAAAAATTTACTTATAAAATAATGTCAATTGGATGATAAAGACAGTTAATAACTAAATCCCTCTGCAGTTATCTATCTTATTGAAAAATGCTTATTTCTTTCCTATAAAGAATATTATTTTTCTAATTCACAGCTGTAAGAGCACTGAAGGTTAAAACAACAGAATCATTCTCAATAGAAATAATACTCAAGGAACCGGCACATCCCAAATTATTCTAAAATAATTTTATTCAATTCGTTAGCTATTAGGAAAGTGTTAACAGATACAATGTATGTGGATGGTAAGATACCCATTGGTCAAGAATATTTTAATTTAGATAGCTAAACTGTCTTACATTTCTGATCATTGGCACGGTACAGGGTCATGGTGCTCTCATAATAGTATGTAGGTAATAATTTTTAAATTTTTTAAGATTTTATTTATTTTATGTGTTTGCCCGAATATATGTCTTTATACCACATGTGTACAGAGGCCAGAAGAGGGAGTCAGATCCCCTGGAACTGGAGTTGTGACTACCATGAGGGTTCTGGGAGTTGAACCTGGGGCCTCTGGTGGTTTTAACTACTGAGTCATCTGTCCGACTGCTATAGGCAACAGCTTTAACTAATACTTTATTAATAACTATGACTACCCTAAAATTAACCTAGTACATGCCAAAATACATATCTACAAAGATGGTTGCTATGGTGCCAAGTACAAAATGTTGCAAAATGTAGTATTTCAAAATGTCCCATAAAATAATAGTACTTATTAAAACATTCTATGACATATTTATCAGGCATGGATTTTGAAAAATATTGGCTCATATGGGAGTGGAATGTTAATGCTTAGTGAAAGGGATACATATTATTTTTTACTCTGAAAGTATAATATTATAATAAAATCTAAGTGAATGTTTAGAGTGTGATCATCACAAGGAAATTTTTAATTCTTTTCTTAGGATTTATTATCTTTCAGTGCTGAGGTCACAACCTACTTCTATGTTTTTGTATATTAGTTCAAATGAGGAGGATGGTAGGAAAAGGCAGGAAGAGAGATGGAGGAGAGGGGAGGGGGATAGTCTCTGCGTTTGGCTCACCATGAAATGAAGAAATATACATATCTGAAATAGCCTGAAAAAATAATATATGTATGCCAATTCAAACCTGAGTATTCCAAGCAAGGACTTATTGGGAAGAAAGATGAGCAATGACTGCAGCTAGCACGGGAAGTCTCCCTGAAGGAGAGATGTCTCAGTAAGAGACAGGAGGGTTTGCTTTAATGTGTCAGCATGGACTGAGATGAAGTGCTTTGTGTCAGGGAAGACTCTGTCCTTTGCCTGAAGTCTCAGGAAGCAGACAGCAAGACAATGAGCTCATTAGGATAATTGCAATTATATAAGATAAAAAAGAAATAAAATCTAGTAGATTAGCTAATGAGAATGTCTGAAACAGCTGCCAAGAGGTTATCTGTGAAATGCATCTTGTCTCTGGACATCACACGGCAGTTGCACTCAGGAGCTGATACCAGCTGTGCTGTCTGCACAACGGCTACACTCTCCAGCTCCAACCAGCCCAAATCCCACATATATGGGAATTTATTTCCTTTATTGGGTGGAGCTATTGACAGTTGATAGCTCCTGGGAGAGGAAATACTTTTCCTTAGTGTAGCCACGGGTAGCTTTGTAAATACCTATCCATTTATGGGCAGGAGTAATCGGACTTAGTGGGTTACAAATATAAAAGAGACATGAAGTTGAGAATGGTAGGTGTTAAGGGTGCCAGAGAGAGTTGGGGGAGAGGATGTGGGAAAGGCATATATAATTTGATTTCATCATATGTATCTTTGAAATTCTCAAATGTGGTTAATTCAAAAGTATATATAGAAAATGTTTTACTGAAAAGAAACATCATTTTCCTCACTGTACTTGACAATAAAGCTAAGGGAAATTGTAGACATAAAAAAATGGTATGTTCAAAGATAATAGGGGTGGGTACCAGATTTTATGGACAATTCTTTAAAAGTTCAGCTGGGCATGACATTTGGCTTTACATTAAAAACTGTAGTTTGAGTTCGTAAATGATCCAGTAATACAGTTATCAGCAGAATGAATTCTGAGCATCCAGAAATGATTCACAATTACTTTTGAAGTAATATCACAAAATTATTTTAATTGGGTGCCTTTGCTGTGATTGCTAACTAACATCGCCTCCAAGAGAGTATATAAAAATCTGTGTACTGTAGGGAAACATTAAGCAGAATTTAGGAAATAGTCCTCTATGCTATTTTTTCACACATATATTCATTGAATTCATTCAAAGAATTCAACAAAGATAATAGACAATGTACATGTAATATTGTTGTGGTGAAATTTAAAGTAAATAAAAAACTATGGGGCAATGTCTTTGGAAGGAAAGAGTTATGCATACAAACCCTGTGTATACAGGCCCCGCATATACAGACCCTGTGTATACAGGCCCCATGGATAAAGACCCCGCATATACAGACCCTGCGTATATAGGCCCCATGTAAACAGGCCCCGCGTATACAGACCCAGCGTATACAGGCCCCGCGTATATAGGCCCTGTGTATACAGACGATGCGTATACAGAGGCAACAATCAGAAAAGAGGAAACAAAATGCTGTGATAATGTTAGTTGAGGTCTGTCAAAAGCCTGTTTTTATTCTATAGATCTTCTCAAATATACTTAGCTATGAATACAAACGAGGGGAGATTTTAAAAGGGGGACCTGGAGACAAATGTGGGGAGAGGCATGGAAAACAGGCAGCAAGGAGCTGTTATGACTTCGCTACCCAAGTTTGACTATTTATGTACGGATGGAGGTGTCTTCAAATACAAAGATTCTTATGGCACGTTTTCTGTATTTTTAATGTTTGAACACAAACGCCACCTTTATGAACATAAGATTTCGTTTTTATGCTCAGCAATCTCATTTCTAATTCATGCTGCAAACACCATGAAAATGTCAGGCCTCTGCTTTGAAAGCCACTTTTCAGGGAAACGGCCACTCAGTGTTTGTGTGAGTCTCTCTGCGCACCAACAGGAAAGGTTTTGATGTCTGTTGTTTTCTTGGGAAGTAGCACATTTTCTATTTTGTTTGGCTAAGAACGCAAATGCTATATCACCTGCCACCAATTTAACCTGCTCTTTAAACTACATCAGAGTAATTCTTCTTAAATTTTTAATCCACTACCAAGTTTTACAACAAAGCAATGCTATTTTCTATCTTCCTTTATTCCTACACCATTTAATATCTATTTATATTAAGTTCAATTAAGAAATACTTTATTATCATTGGTGGTGGCTTCTAGCGATATGGTCTCCCTATGTGGCACACACTGACCTACAACTCAAGGTCTCTCAGACTTAAACTTGCAAGTGCTGAAATCACAAGCCTGTGGCATCATGCTTATTCTTTATTTTTAGTTGACACGTACAAATTATACATATCGATGATGTATTACTTACTTTTCTGTTACTGTGACAAAATACCATGACCAAAACAATTGGGCGGGGGGAGAAAGGGTTCGCATTAACTCATGGTTTCTGTAGAGTAGGATCCATCGTGGGTGTGGAAGGCACAGCAGGGTTGCAGGAGCAAGAAGGCTGATCACATTTCATCTGTCCATGAAGCAGGAGTGGGAGCAGTCTATAAATCCCTCAAAGCTCACCCAGTGAGATACCTTCTGAAAATTCCGCAATCTTCCCAATCTTTGCCACCAACTAGGAAGCAAGTATTCCAATGAGCAAGCCAATGGGGGCATTTTTCATCTGAACCATCAGGTGTATCATGTGATGCTTGATGTGTGTGTATGTGTATGTGTGTGTGTGTGTGTGTGTGTGTGTGTGTATGTGAGAGAGAGAGAGAGAGATCCATTGGGGCATTTCTCATTTAAACCATCAAGTGTACCATGTGATGTTTCATGTATGTGTGTATTTATGTATATGTATTCACTATATAGTATTTAAATAAAATTAAATAAAATATATCAATCTTCTCCCTCCAACCACCATCACTTTTTCATGGTGAAATATCCAAAGTCGTCTATTATAGTTTTCTTTAAGTACACAGAGATGATATGTTATCATCACCTGTAGTTGTCATTCCTTATAAAACTATCAGAAAGTCTTTCTTCCAGCAGACTGTGACTTAACATCTATGGTTACGTTTTTCTCATCCCAGTTTCATTCCTAAACTTCTCGTAATCATTGTTTTAGCTTCTATTTCTAGATGAGATTTTTGGACTCCTCATACTAATGGTATCAGACAATGTTTGTCCTTCTTTGCCTGGATCATTTTATAGAACAAAACGCACTCTGCTTCTATTCATTTTTGTGGCAAACGGCAAGGTTTCATCCTTGCACAGAGGCTGAATGTTTAGCCATGGTTTCTGTACCATATATTCTTTCAAATACACAACCTCCTTGCTTCCTTTTCTTAGTAATGCCGAGAGTGAGGTGAGACGGCCAAGTGTGCAGACGCCTTTCTCAGATGCCTTTCTCAGACGCCTTTCTCAGACGCCTTTCTCAGACACCTTTCTCAGACACCTTTCTCAGACGCCTTTCTCAGACCGACTCAGTTTCTTTGTATACATGCCTGAGCAGGGTTGTTGGGTCGTGTGATGTTTCTAAGGAACTTTTGTACTTACTCCACAATGGTTATAATTTACATTAAAACAACAGTGTGCAGAGTTCTCCATATGCCCACACCATCACTTGCATTATCTTTTGCATTTTAGTAACAGCCATTCTTTTTTTTTTTTTTTTAAGTTTTTTCGAGACAGGGTTTCTCTGTAGCTTTGGAGCCTGTCCTGGCACTAGCTCTTGTAGACCAGGCTGGTCTCGAACTCCCAGAGATCCGCCTGCCTCTGCCTCCCGAGTGCTGGGATTAAAGGCGTGCGCCACCACCGCCCGGCAGTAACAGCCATTCTTATTGACATCAGGTAATACTTCATTGTGGTTAACTTTCTGCTTTCCCAACTTTTACAGATAAAGAATTTTATTGTTTTCATGTTCCTCCTGGCCATTTATGTGTCTGCCTTGAGAAAAATGTCTGTTATGATACACATTTATTCAAAACTAGGAACTTTGATGCCTGATCTATTGATGTTGAGTTGGACATTTTGGTTATTGACCCCTTATAAGATTGCTATTTTGCAAGTATGTTCTCCAAATCTGTGAGTTCTTTCTTTATTGATTCTCTTTTTCTATGTAGAAGGTTGTAAGTTTAATGGAATCCATTTGTATATTTTCGTTTCTGTTTTCTATGCTCTGGAGATTTGTTCTAAAAAACTGCCTTGAAAAGTTTGTCATATGATTTTAAAAAAAGAATTCCATTGTGATGGTTCATTTTGGCTGTCATCTTGACTGGATCTGTGTAGGCAGAGGCTGCTCGTTTGTTTTTCAGCCTTCTAGACCCAAAATAATCACACAGAAACTATATTAAAACACTGCTTGGCCTGTTTGCTTAGGCTTTTTATTAACTAACTCTTACATCCTAAATTAACCCATTTTTATTACTTTATTTTTTACCATGAGGCTCATGGTTTAATGGTAAGGTTTTGGCGGCATCTGTCTCCTTTTGCAGCTACATGGCATTTCCCTGACTCTGCCTTTTCCCCTCCTCTATATGCTTGGAATTCCTGTCTTACTCTATTTTGTCCTGCCTGTCGGCCAAAGCAGCTTTATTTACTAGCCAATCAAAGCAACATATATACAGAAGGACTTCCCACACCATTTTCCATTTTTTGTTCAAATAAAAAGGAAAGTTTTAATTTTAACATAGTAAAATTTCATACAAGAAAACAGTTATTAAGCAAGAATAATAGTTAAATTACTTAGTCTATTTACTTTTGGCTAATTAAAAAATATTCTATCATCTATCCTATTTTGTGAGTCTGAAGTTTTATATCTGATTTAGGTTTTATATTTATAACCATCTTTTTAACTCCAAAAGGATATAATATTACCTAAGTAAACAGGAAGTGCATTGTAAGCAACTTTTAAAACCCTAGAATTGACAAAGACACCTCACTGTCTGAACAGTCACCCAAAGTTCCTTTGTAACATTGGGGCACCCATTGTCAGCCTACAGGCTCATAATATTTGGCAGATGTTTTTTATAAAGCAGGAAATTTCAAAGACAGTTCCATCGATATTTGCAGTTTGTCAGTCACTTTTTTCTGTGTCCTGCAGGATGTCTGGCAGACTCTATTATGAAGCAGAAACCCTGAAGGACTGTCTAACATTCTTTAGGCAACTTTAGCAGTCATTTTTTTGTGAGCTCTTCTTGTCCAGTTTATACAGCATACTTTCTGCTCCAAAAAATTTTTACAGTGCGATTTTAACAGTAGCAAAATTATGGTTACGAAGTAGCAATGACAAAAATAATTTTATGGTTGGAGGTCACCACAACATGAAGGACTGTATTAAAGGGTCCTAGCATTAGGAAGGTTAAGAACCTATCTAGAGAATCTTGACTAATGTGCATTTAGTTACATAGTTTTAATTTTTTATATTTATGCCTTTGATGAATTTGAATTGATTTTGGTATAAGGAAAGAGGGGAGGGAAAGGGGTCTCAGTTTAATCTGAACATAACCCCCAAAGCAGTCTTGTGATCTTTCTGATAAGAACGCTGTTGCTTGGCAAATCAGAACACTGCAATGTGTTGTTCTCTTACCGAGTTCCAGATGTGTGCCTGGCATGTGCCCACACCTCCACCCTCATCTAATAAGTAACAGAAACAAAATAAGTCAGACAATAATTTCAAGCGTGTTTGTCATTGCCAACAAGTATATGTGATACAGAGTATTGAAATAAATGTCAACAATATCGATTTTCCTCTTTACATGCTCAAGTGAGAAATCTAAGAGGGGCAATTTATGTGTTTCGCATTGGATTCTGATTGAGAAGGTCAATTTTAGAAGCCTGTTCAGAATAGGTCTATTACCAAATGAATTCACTGGCTGTTTCTACTTAAATCGCTTGTTCTTCCTGCACGTGTTCTGAGATACCTGTGAAAACATTCTGCGTCTATTCCTCCCACCTTGAACCAGGTGTCATCTCTTACTTTGCCATGGATACACCCAGATATCACACTTCAATACCGTTGCCCATCTGATTAACAACTAGCAGCAACCTGTCTGCCAGTGACTGTGTGGCTTTTAACTTTTCGGCAGCTCTCTGCCAGCCTGCTGTCAATCTCTTTATTCAAATGACCCACGTTTGAAGCAGGGCTGCCATAGTCAGGGCACTTTCATTACAGAAACACAAATAGCTCAGCAGGTGGAAATTCAAGGCAATGGAGGAGCATCCTCTGGGGGCTAAACTCCTTGAGAGAGTGCACCTGTGAGGTCCCGGATTATTTCATCTCCAGCCTGTGTTTCAGAAGCAGCGGCATGCGGTTATCAGTGTAGAAGAAACAGAACATAGAGGTCCATTCTCGGGCTAGATATCTTAAGTTCACGACCTCATAGGTCAACTGCCATGCAACGTGAGGTGCATGGCAAAGAAAATCAAAACAGAAGAAAAATGAACAAAACAGTAAGAGAGAAACAAATACAGAATCACCCTTTACCCCAATGTAACATTGATCAAACAAGATGATAATCTCTAATATACCTCCGAATGTTGCTTATGAGCACACATGTGCTAATGCCCCTGCTTATTTGTATGTGTGCATAGAATTTTATAGTATATGTACCCCATTGGTGAGTGAAATGAAACAAAAAAAATTTAAAATACAGTGGGACCAGAAACACGGTGGAAGATGTCCAGAAGCAATAGCTGGCACAGTTCAATTTCCCACGGCCCTCAAGATGATTGAAAAATGAGCCCATCTTGACAAGCAAGTGATCTTCCTTACCGTGGGGGAGGTAAAGAGGGAGAGAGGGGAGGAGTGAAGGAGGGAGGGAGGAAGGAAAAAGGAGGGGTGGAGGAGGGAGGGAGGAAGGAGAAGGGAGAGAGGAGGGAGGAAGGAGAAGGGAGGAAGGACAGGGGAAGGGCCACTGCATCTTTCAGGCTTGCACATTTTTGACATAATATCAAGGAAACTTGAGTTAGGACAGGCCTCTTTCCAAAGACCAACGTATTCCACCCCTGTAACGAACTAACCCTTAGGGGACTATAAATAATATAAAGGATAAATGAATCAGCTATGGGCTGATTCATTAAATCATATGAGCTAATATTTAACTTCTTCTTTTACTTAAAAATCTATTGAAATAATAATTATTAAGTCATTTCTTTTCTTACTTTTTTTTTGAGGCAGCGTCTCATGCTGTAGGCCAGGTAAGCACTGAACTCGTGGCTCAGAATCCTAAGCACTGGCCAATGGACACCACACTCATCTAGCAACTTATTTTAAAGATGGCAAAGTTACTCTTCAGAGAACAACCAAACATTTTATTTAGCTTTATAAACTCTGACTTCTCTGTTCATCCTCTGAAAATCGCTGCTCTGGCCGGCTCTGCCCACTTCAGATTCAGATTGTTGGCTCTCAGTCCTTTCCACGTCTTAATGGCCAAGGCTCTCCTAAGGCGATGCTAAGACTGTTTCATCAGCCTTGGTCTTTTCTTTTAATTTATGTGGTGGAATTTATTTGCTCACTGGAGTGAGTAATTTTCGATATCTTGCCAAACAGCCTGTGGCAAGTGAAAATACAAGCTGCATATATTAAAACTTTCTGTTGGAGTAGAACGCAACAAAAGCAAATTAAGCCGCGAAGCGAATGCCATTGGACTGCAGGCACTTGTGAGTAATTAAAAACTTCCTTCTTATCTGTAATTAAGAAAGCAAATTTGCCCTGCGTATTTGAGAGGCACTAGAAGGACACAGTGTGCCCTGTGGCTCCAATGCTCCATTTGACTTTATTGTCATTAGTGTTATTTTTACCACGGATCTGCATAAACGCCTCCTATGTCATCCAGCACCTTATCCAGAACCCACTGCGTACATCCATGGAGTACCCATATCCATAGGCATCTCCATATGTGTAATAGAGTTAGTAGTTTTCGTCAGGTTTTACTGTTTTTATAGACTGAGATCACTTTTGAGATGAAGTGCTCGCTGGTTTCATGAAGTGTTATGGAAATTCTCCATTAGTTCAGAACTTTAACACATGGTGGCGGCTGCCGCCGTGAAAAGTGTCTTGTCAGGCAGGCATGCCTGGTCAGTGCTGGGGACAGTCAGCATGGCCTGGATCGCGGGACTGGTGGAAGTCTGACTGAAAGCAGCTGCCCCCGTGGAGCACACCAACAGAAGAGGACACTTTGGGATCTATTGTGTCTTCCGGTGGCAGCAACATCTGGCCGGGCTAGGAGGCACTGGCTCTGGTCCAAGCTTTGAGTCCTCTACCAGCTGCAGAGAACACGGAAGCCATGAAGCGCTCAAGGGAGGTGTGAGAAGAATCACCATTACAAGAGCACACACAGCTCTGTCAGCTCTGTAGCAAGTGGACCAAGCTGAGGCTTGGGGGAGCGACCTACTGGGTCACCTCTAGGTAACTCATGCTGGAGTGCTCGCTGCGGTTACAGCCCTGGGATGGACATCAGTCCAGCTTCAGGCCGTTCTCAGCGCATGCTCATTTGGCAAAGTGGAACTTCAGCTTACCGTGGGAAAAAAGTGATAGGGCTGGAAACTCAACGGCATTGTTCAAGAAAACTCGTTATAATGTTACATTCAAAATATGATTCCTCCATTTTGATTTTTTAATAAATGTATCTTCCTTGCCTCCCTCCCCTTCCCTCCCCTTCTCTGTGCGCACAGGTCAAGTGCAGGTACCTCTGGAGGCCAGAGCTGTTGGATCCTCTGGAGCGGGAGTTACAGGTGATTGTGGACCGTCTCAGGAGGGTCCTGGGAATGGAGCGTCAGTCCTCTGCCAGAGCACCAAGCATTCTCAACCACACTGGGTTATTTCTCCAGTTAGATTCTTACATTTCTTTAAATACGATTTAAAATGGTAGTAAAATTTTGAATGGTTGTAAAAATACGTGGTTTCACTTTTGATGATTACACTCAAGTTTGGCGTGATTGTTACCAAAACGTCTGTTAGTTACCGTTTCAGCTGTAAACGCCAAGTGACACAAGATAAGCTTGTGAAAACGAGCTCCTCATAAAAGTGATTTTATGAGGAATGCCGTGCAAGGCAATATTTAATTATTCGAATATTTTAGTTTTACCATTTAAAAAAATAAAACAAAGAGATCATAGTTGCATTTTCAACTAATTGTCTGGGGGTCTCGTCATCTCTCCTGGCTTTCTTAAAAGTTTGGGAAAACCTAAGCCACTGGGGCTTTTCAGTGATTCATATGCTCGGAGGAGCCTGCAAAGCTGAGAATCCAGGCTCTCCTGCAGCCTGCAATGGACGGGTAGTTGACTCCTCATTAATACAACCATTCCTAACTTCCAGCATAAGGATGTTGCTGTAACCATGCCTTGTTAAAGACAAGTGCAATGTTTTACATTCAACTACAAATTAGACTGGAAGAGTAATCCAAGAAGGGTCCATTTAGTGGAAGGTTACTCTCCTGTCCAAAAAGTCCCCCAGATAGCTTCTAGTAAGAAGAGTTCAGAAACTTCCCTTTTCCTGACTCTGCAGCCGGTCAAGGGTTGTTCTGAAGGCCCGCCCATACCAGACCCAATCCTCCCGGTGCTGGCTGAGTACAGTTCTCAGGGTTTTTCAGGGGAAAGCCTTCCAGCTGCCCTCCAAGGCTTCCAGCCTTCCTCCACGACCAGTTGCTGTGAGTGCCCGCAACCTGTGAACTCACGCCAGCTCCTTGAGACTTCACAGAAGGCCAAGGCGTTCCAGGACATACAGAGGCTGTGGCCAACTGCCCAGGGGGGCGGGGAATGCTCTCTGCTCTCAGTTGCCCTTCAGGTTCTGTGCCCTAGGGGCCTGGCAGTGGCAGAATCATGTGGGCACCTGGTGCTGTGGCCCGGGAGCGGGTACCCCTCCCGGAGGCTCCTCCAGGATGTTGATCTCCGACTCGGCTAGGGATCTTTTTCTTTCACTTTTCTTTTAGCTGGGGTTGGGACTCCCCAGCTGGAAAGCGCACTGGGAAACCGGGGAAACCCCAGCTGATTCGCCCCTCGTACCTTGATTGCTCACACTGGCTGCCGCCTCGCACCCTGCAGCCAGAACTCGATGGAGGTACAGAATGGGAGGCGGTGGTGATGGTGGTGGTGGATCAACAATGGAAGTTTTCCCGAAAGCCTACGCCCGGGGCCCCTCCCAGCTCTGGCTCTGCTCAGGCACCCTTCTCCCCACCAGCTGCGGGCCAAGGCGCCCCGCCCTCTTGACCGAGACTTCAGTACTCAGTGGCACTATATGCAGAGTGTTTTCCCTTCTGTCCAGCCATTCTTCTCCGGGGTTCTCCTCTACATTTTCCCCTTGCAGAGTAGGGCAGCTTGCCTGTCCTCCTGCGAGTCTCACCAGCCCGCTGCGCCCTGCAGCTTGTGGTGTACCTCGCTCCGTGCTGCAGGGACCTTGCCAGGGCAGGCCCAGGGGGAGCAACGCGAGTCTGTCTGCCCCCGCCCAGCTGCAGAGTTGGACGAAGACAGGATCCTGCTGCTTGGAAGGCTGAGTTCCCCATCTACCCGAGGAGCTCAGAGAGGTCAGGAAAGGTACCAGCGCTTCTCTCCTTTCCACATTCCCCTTCCAAACTTCTGCTGGCCCTGGTGAATGGATGCCTGCTCTGGACTCTCTCTCTCTCTTTCCATTTTCAAAACTTACCTCTTCCTTGATGAAGATGCGTCTTCTAAGGGAAAGAAATGAGCAGGGATGGCCATAGGTCTAGGTTTGTATTAGCCACAACTTAGCTCGAATCACCTAAAGCTTATCACCATAGTTGTCTGTTTGTAATGCCATACCAAAGGGAAGCAATGCTGGAAAATTGTCCTGAAATCGAATCCGTACTCATGGGGGCGTTAGATGAAAACCTGGCTACCTTTTTCAAGTGATTTTGAGGCTGCAACTCTGCAGGAATGCGAAGGTCAAAAGAATTTCTATAACCCCTATGTTGTTAAGGTTGTGCTGACTTCCCAGGACAAGGAAACATGTAAACACTGTAAACAATGCAGGTTCCAGACTCTTCACAGAGTCGTCAGTGTGGGAGTGGAAGCAAGTGACTGTCTCCAGCTGCTTCCACTGGTGACTTAAACTGATTTCTGATCTTCTCTTTGGCAGCAGGTCTCTGCCAGTGCCTATCACCCACCCTCACCTTTGTCTGTAGCAGGGGAGGTCTGATTGTACTTGCTGGGTTCTCTGTTTTGATTTGGTAAATAGTCAGATAAATAAGATTAGCCATCTTTCTGTGTAGAGGCTGCAAGTTAGATCCTTATGAGCATTGAATAATTTAGAGGATTTCCTGAAGAGAGCTGAGTGGGCTTCATAAAGAGGGGAAGCTACTCCAGAAGGAATGCCAATAGAAAATAAAGGATGAGAGACAAAGCAATAGTCATTTGAGGCTTTTAGCGTGGAAAAAAAATAAAAATCAGGAATTTTACTTAATGTCGGAGCATCAGAAAGTGCTTCAGGCATATTCTAAGTGTGTGAGCAGGTCCTGATTTTATGCTTCTCTCCTTTTTCTTCTGGGAGTTTGCGGTTGTACTCCCATGGGACCTCTTGCCTTGTGATCTGTTTTGGAACATGATAGGGGGTAGGTTTTCCCTAGCTCAGGTTTCTGACAGCTTTTTTCATAGTTTGGATGTTATTGCTGGGGACAGCTTTACAGTGTGATGGGCAGCTAGTTCTGATGGGTTAGAGGAAAAATGCTACAGGGCTTTTTTGTTTAAGTCTTGTTTCAACGATAGGAAATGTCAATAGCTGTATTGCATGATATAAAATTTGTCAGTGACACATATTTTTATAAATTAATTTTGAAGATAAAAAAATGGCTTAAGGTTATTGAAACAGAATTTGGAGACTGAAGAATTTTGACCTTGGCAAGCACTTCAGCTAAGGTGTGCTGCCCCTCAGCAATTTCAGGAAGGCTGAAAAGGAACTCTGCAGATGTAGATTTTCTGAAGGGAAATGTTTGTGACGCTAATCAGCTCTATTGAAGGGCGTCTGATCCTAGCCTTTTAAAACATTTTAGACTTTAGACCTCTGTCTGGTGTCTCCTAGATTTCTCTGCTCTTGCATTTTGTCAACCATTCTGAACGCTGGCTACTGACCATACAGGAAATATAGTCTTCAATCCATAGCCTGAATTGGGTAGTAACATGTGTTACAGCCAACGACTTAAACTCTAAGCTCTAAATATTGTTCTAAGTATACACATGCTTAGAAAGTGTCACATGCAGCACCCAGTAAATATAAATAATTGTGCATTTAGTAATCACTCTGTAAACTAACTCCAATAATTTATGCAAGGAAACAGGGCTTGGGAGGGTTGATCTCTTCTGACCCAGACAGACCTAAGATTGCAATGCTGATAAAAAAATGAATTATCCCCATTGAACCATTTCCCACAGTTTGATAGTGACAATTACCACTTTATTTGGACCAATGTTATGATGTTAGTTTTGGTTTCAAGTTACTTCTACAGCTGATACTATTAATTATATATTGAAACATCATAATCAAATAATTTCTATATGTGTTTGATCCTTTGGAAAAAAATTATGGTCCCTGAATGAAACTATATGCTAGTGTGTATCAGTTTTTAAATAATGGCTCATAATGGGCAAACCTGGATTGATTTCTAGATCTCAATCCCTCTGCTTGTCGTTTTATCCATTCAGGTAGGAAGGTAGGTCTCAAGGAGAGACGGGAGCAGAAGATTCTCCCGCTGCATCATCACTGAGCATGAGTGGCTGCTCTTTGAGATGGCTTCTTTAGAAAGTCTAATGTGGTGGGGTTGGCAAAGAGTCCGGTTCCCTCTTCTCTTAGCCTCAACATTAGGTCTTCTGAGCCTCTGTGCAGCTCTGGCAACAACAGGGGATGGCTGCAACTCAGTGTTAGTGTGAGGGAACATTCTGTAGAAATGTTGAGAGAAAATGAGTGGGTTTTGGGAGAAAGTAGAAGGCAATTAACTAATAATTATTTTATATTGTGTTTCATTTAACTAATATCAAAATTATATATGCATGTATTTATATATCTTACAGGTTAGAATATGTGCATGTGTGTTAGCAGTTATCAGCAGATAGAAGGACTATTTTAAATTGTATTTGGGTTATATTGGATGGAAAAGCAAGGATGGTTTAGAAATCGTGATTGAGATACTGAAGTAAGAATTGTTAACAATGTGTTCAGAAGGAAGCGAATGTGAGCCCGAAAGTTACTAACAGGAAGGCTCTGGTGTCTCGGGCACCATGTTGGCATGCTGTAGGCACAGCCCCATTGAATTCTAATGTGTTTAATGTTTGTTCCTACTGTACAAAAAGGAAAAGAGCAAAAGGTGGTGCTTCCATGTCCTTCCATGTGGAGTAGGATCCAGCTAGCCAGGCATTGGTCTACTTAGGATCCAGCTAGGGAGATGCTGATCTACCTAGGATCCAGCTAGCCAGGCATTGATCTACTTAGGATCCAGCTAGGGAGACACTATCCCTGTGGAGTAGGATCAGTTAGAGAGACATTGGTCTACTTAGGATCCAGCTAGGGAGACATTGGTCTGCTTAGGATCCAGCTAGTAAGATGTTGGTCTACTTAGTATCCAGCTAGGAAGACACCATCTGTGTGGAGTAGGATCAGTTAGAGAGACATTGGTCTACTTAGGATCTAGCTAGAGAGACATTGGTCTACTTAGGATTCAGCAAGGGAGACCCCATCCCTGTGGAGTAGGATCAGCAAGGGAGAGATTTGTCTACTTAGGATCCAGCTAGCAAGACACTGGTCTAATTATGATCCAGGTAGGGACATCTAGGGAGACATTAGTCTACTTAGGATCCAGCTAGGGAGACATTGTCCCTGTGGAGTAGGATCAGCTAGGGAGACACTGCTGAAGTTAAGACTGACTCTATCACTGCTGTTTTTGTGGGTGTCAGGCTCTTTGTGTTCAGTGCAGTGAGATATAAAAATACACGTCTATGCCAGGAAGCAGGCATTGGCCATCATTTGAGTGATTGTTTTGCTTTGTATTAAACAATGTTATCTCTTTCTAGAGTGTTATTTTGGGCCAGCAAGGTGACTTGTCGAGTAAAGGAGCTGGCTACGTAAGCCTGGTGACCTGAGTTCAAACCATGAAACTGCATAAAGGCGGAAAGAGAGCCTACTCCGTGATGTACCAGGGCACCTGTGCCTCCGGTCTCCATCATTCATACACACAGAATGATAACAAAAGCTGATTAGAAGTCAGGTATTCAGTGCTGGGGTCAGAATTCGGAAGGTGGAGTTCATTGGGCCATTTCGGATGTGTCTGGACACATTCTCCAGAGTGGAGCCAGAGTGTTGAGATGCATGGGTTTGAAGTGTTCTAGCCCGCTACACGGTGGAGGTCCATAGCCACAGTGTGATGGCCATCTATGGATCTGAGTGTAGATATGTGTGCTCTCTCCAAATGCTCATTTCTTCTACGTCTTCAGGGGTTGCAGAACACGTTAAGAGGATGATAGAAATTATTGCGTCAAATGAAGAAATAGAAACTGAAAATGATCAAGAGTGGGGCTGGGGGAAGGGATGAGTATGGGGCTGGTGGGGGAAGGGAGCTGTATTCATTGTTGTGACACAGAAAGAGGCCCTGAGAAGTCCCTCGTGTCCAATAACGTTGAGTCATAGTTCTTGGTAGACACTTTACTCCCGTGCTTTCCACCTGAAATGTACAAAATAAAGCCGCCGTTGGGACCTCATGACCAAGATCAAGGAATTTTTCCCTTTGTGGAAAACCTTCATAGTTTAACGTATGTTTGCCCGATTTTGTTTTCTGTTTATGTTGGGTATAGGAGTGTGTGTTGTGTTATTGTGTGTGTGTGTGTGTGTGGTGTGTTTTTTGGGGGGGATCATTCCTCAGGTATCCATCATCGATTTTTCTCTTGAGACAGAATTTCTCATAGGCTTGGAACTCATTCGTCGGGATGGGCTGGTTGGCTAGTAAGTTATAGAAATCTGCCTTCTTCTGCCTCCCCAGCATTGGTCAGATTGCAATCTCAGGGGAACGTGCCTCGCTCTTTTGCAATTCGTGTTCTGGTGATCAGACTTGGGTTATCAGGCCTGTAAAGCAAACACTCAACAATTGGGCTATCCTTTCTCTAACCCTACTGTTTCCAACTTTTATTCTTAATTCTCCACAAGAAAATTAAAATTAAATATTATCATTAATGCATTTTATTATTCAAGACTACTGTTTTGGGTTATTTTTAATATTTTTAGTGCATAACTCAAATAACTCTTGTACTTTTGATAAGTAGGAACTAGTTATAAACTAAAACCATATTGGAAATATGTATCAAAGCAGTGGACAAGATACTAATGTCAAGGCTTTGATTGAAGGCATCTCCTATATGAACATTTCTCCTGTCTGTGGCACCTTGGAGGAGACTCTGAGTGGGAGGACTGTGCCTTTCTTTGCAAAAGAGGGGACGGGTAATCGTGAAAAGGGAAGAAGGAAGGGAGAACTCAGGCTCTTCTATCAAAAGCTCCTCCGGGTGCAGTGGGTGTGGCCTTGTGGGTTTGGCTTTTCAGTTCCTTTGGTACCTTGTGCCTCCCTCCCTTAGGCACAAGTCCTAGGATAGACAGGAAAGCTCTGATCTAGTTCAGCCTTATCTTCACCATCCCTCAAGCTTCTGGACAACCAGGGAGAGTGGGAGCACTGAAGATCCTAGCTTGATTGCTATGGTGCATCCCCTGGTGATTTGGAACTGAGTGTCTGGAGGCTTGGGTAAGCTATGGTTCCTCATCGTGCCTTCTAGACCCAGCTCCTGCCATGCTACCTCTTCTCTTCCATGTACTTGTTATTCCACGTGCTGGCTTCACTGAGAGACACTGTTTCAAAAGTAAGGGGGAAAGTGACGGACTAAGACGTCTCATGCTCATCTCTGATTTCCATGTACATGTGCACATTCAGGCTTGTACACACACATGCACACACACACACACACTCTTGGGACAGTGGAGTCTTTATGCCTAGCCAGGCCATAGGGTTGATTTGTATTAACTTCAGTAAGAGTCAACCACATCATCCAAGAATTTAACAGCTGAACAAGGCTGTAGAGGAAGTCAGAGACAGAAGCCATATGGTGAAAATGGTCAACTAAGGTTTGATAAGATCGATATCATTTGGGGGTAGAATTAATGATGGAAAAGACAAATTAGACCTTAGGAAATCTTCTGGAAGTTCAAGTAGTTAATTCAAGTGTGCAGTCTGTTGTCTGTTGTCATTCAAGGACATAACTCTAGTAACCGCTTCGCTCCCTCTTCCCTGCCTTCTTTCTTCCTAGTGGACTTTCCCTATCACCTATGTCCTGATTTCTTCTATTAAGAAAAAATTATCCTAAAGTTTTTTGTTATATTTCTTTCCACTATATCTGATTTTTATCCCAACATATAGAAAAATTTCCCTATTCTTAGACTCTTTTGAACAAATCAATTAAATTTTATTGTGTGAGAAGACTTTTCCATGTGGAGACACAACACACACACACACACATTAGAAGCCCATAACTGACCAAACTAAGTATACCCCAAAGTCCCACTTTTTAAAAATTGGGGTTACTTACAGAAGTATGGGTGAGGGTTATTTATAGACGCAAGAACTACTCAAAGACAGCTGCATCACCAAAGCTCACTTCAGCATGGGTGGACAGCTCACAAAATCTGCCAGCCCGCTGGCAGCTCACAGGGGTGGAGAGTACCCTTTCCAGGTGACTAAGTTTATCTGAGCCTGCTTCTTCCAGGCAGTTGGTCTAGTATGTTATGTAGCTTGACTTTTCTAAGATTATCTCTCAGCAGTCCTGATTGTTTATTCTGGGAGGGAGGTGCCTAGTGAGTCTGGTGAGTCCCCGGGACTTCCTGGAGTGATTTTGAGTTGTTTACTTTTTTTCTTAAGGAGCTTGCCTTAAGGAAGATAGAAGGTTTGGGATCTGGGAGGAGACTGCTACACAGCACATGCCCACTTCTCTGAAAGTGTACTTGTCTTGTTAAAGAGTCAAATAAACTAGGTGTAGTTGACTCCACAGGCTAGTTCTTAGTTCTCTTCCTTACCCAGTCCCTATCTTTACCGTACTAGCAATCATTTCACTCTTTAACTAGTTGTTTATTTCTCAACATGAAAATACAGCAAAGTCTGAGAGTTGGGCCCTTAAACCTGATCTCTACTTGTGCTTCCTGTCCTGGTGATCTCATCCTGACGCACTGATTTTAATGCTTTCATGGGCTGATGATTCATAAATTTATGCCTCTAGTCATGACCTACAGCATGAACTCCAGACTCATATTCAAAGTCTGTACCTCATCCCTGATTAGACGTTTAACACATTGGATTCTCAACTTTACTCCATAATCTACCTGTCCCAGAATACTTTCCTGTGATGTTTGGTGACAATCCCATTTAGGTTCTGTAAGTAACCAATGAGTAAATCAGTATGAGTTATTTTTAATTTCTGTTTTGCTTATGCTCACATTGACTTTGCCACCAGATTACTTAGCCATGCCTTTGGATGGCATTCAATATCTAAATGATAGTAATGATGTACTTTGACACTCTTTGCCACCTCCTGTCTATGGCTTATTATGCCATTGTTTGTAGTTCAGCCTTGAAGATTTTAAATTAGATCTTTAAATTATGATTACGTATTTTTCTCATGCTGTTTGTTTCCTGGGTGCTGAGATCTCTGACCTTTCTTCTGCCCCCAACATACAGTGACATGATATAAACAGGACAGATTACAAGAGATGGTACCATTTAAAAATAAGAAAAAGAAAGGCTGGGATAACCACTAGTCCATAGAAATTCTCAACCCAGCCAGGCCTAGTTCCTTACTTCTCTAGGCCCTCAAAGCAGAAAGTGTGCCTAATAAAAGCTTAAATTTGTTCCCAGAGAGTCAGAACACAGTCCAAGAATGAAGTCCTGTGAAGGGAATTCTGAGTGCTTGTGTGAAAACCATAACAAGACTTGTAATCTCAGTTCCTTGAGAATACAGAATTATTCTTGGAATCTACCTATGTGCTGCTCCAAGGCTGAGCAGATGGGGTGAGTTTGCTTCAGCTGTTGTTCATATAACTATATGGAAATCATGTGTTTGCCGCATGTAGCTTGTCCTTGTCTTTGAATGTTTTACTCAGGTGACTCTTTTTAACCCTCGGAGTATAAATTGTCTGATGCCCTGAATAAAGTTGGCCATTGCATGAGACTTTAGGCCGCCTCATATTAAGGCCTTGTTCTCACAGGTTCAAGGCCCCAACTAGAGTGGTAAACACCAGAGAATAGTCCTCTTGGCCTTTTATCACCACTCTTTGGATATTTGGCTCCTTGGACCTTTTCTCTTCTTTCCCTAAGAAATAATAGCTCATATTCTCAATTAAGGTTTCTACTTCCTCCTTTTAGAGTTAGACTACCTGTATATTCTTATATGTAGTTGATGGTGTTCTATTTTTGTTTTTAAGTTTAAAAATCTTTAAAACTTTAGGGTTTTCTTTGAGTTTTATTGAGGTCCATTCCACTAAGAAGAAATACTAGCACAATGCCTGAGACTGGCTGCTCATTACTTTTATATGAATCAGAATATTGTAGAAGGAGCCCATGGGTTTCTCCTACATCCTCCATGGGTGATTTGGAGTCTTTTAGAGTGACTGGCAAGAGCTATAAGAGGTGACCTTAAAACCTTCTCAGGTGTTAATGAGAGGTTCACATACACAAGCGATTTGTCTTAACCTGAGAATACCTGGTTCTAATGGACCTCAGATATGAACTTTGCCCCAAGACCATGTGTTTCTTTGATAATTTGTTGATGTCTAGACAAACAAGGAGGAAAATCAGTTTTGTTTCTAACTAGGCAAGTACTTTGTTTTTGAGATAGAGTGTCATGTAGTCCATGCTGCCTTGGAACTTGCTGTGTAGATAGACTGGTCTTGGTTTGTGATACACCTGCTCTGCCTCTCCAATGCTGTGATTGCAACCATGGCCCCACAGCCAAAGTGAAACTCGCCCATTTTTCTGGTCCCATATTTAGTGTTAGCTTCGAAATTCAACCAGTTGTCATTTTCAGAAGTCCATTTTTTTTTCTTCAACAGTATTCCAGGCCACAGTGCTACCAATAACATTCTGCAATATAATGTAGCATCATTTGTCCTTTCTTTAGACTCCAGGAACACGACATCACCACCTTACTAGTCTTTACTGAGAGTGTTTTTACCTTTTCTCAACTGTCTACTGCCTGATCTATCAATTTCAGTATCATTAATCCCCATGTAAATTGATACCTTAAACTTATTATCATAAAATTAAAAAAAGTTTTTTGGGGGCTAAAAATCTGTACAAGGGACTATAGTGATGGTGTTCTCTCCTTCAGTACTAGCATGCTCACGGTAAATGTCTGTCCATTCTGATTCAAGGCCCTGGTGGACATAGGGCCATCTGTGTGGAGCATAGTATCTGTTGCTTGGTTGGCTTAGTCATTCCCCACAAGGCTTTTCTCCCTGGCTAAGTGGAATGTCCTGACAACAGGAGGAGTTCAGGATTGTCAGACTTGCTTTTGTTGCTGTTTTCAGTTGAAAAAATATTTTTTTTTTGTAAAATATATTCTTTTCCTGGTTTCCCTTCCCTTGGCTTCTCCCAGATCCATTCCACCTCCCTCCCATATAACTCCATCCCTTTCTTTCTTTCCTTACAAAGAAAACAGACAGAAAAAAAGCCCACCAAACACAAGAAACACACACACAGAAGGTCTATAAAAACACAACATTGGAAGCCATACTATACAAGTAAAAGACCACTAAGATCAAAAATGCCCAAATAAAGTAATATGAAAAAAAGTCTACAAAAATACCCCCCAGTTCATTTTGTGTTGGTCATCTATTGCTGGGTATGTGACCTCCTATTAAATGTGGTAAACATACCATTGGAGAAGATTAATTTTTTCCTTTGTATGTCAATTGCAGACATCTTCTTGATAAGGGGTGGGAGCCCATACCCACTTACACAACACTCAGCTTCTGTAAGACAGGAAGTAGAAACTGTCAACACGTAAGGACTGGGAATTCAATTCTAACTGTCACACTTGTATCATTCTGCTGGGGAAAAGTACTTGTAAGGCCATACTCTACTCAAGATTAGAGGACAGAACATCAGTTTTGACAAGTAGCCCGACATGCATAGCCAGAGGCTGGAAGCCATTGCTTTATGCTACCTACTTCTGAAAATTAAATTCCACAAAGGGTGGTATTGTAAAGAAGCTACTTGGGCCATACTGCTGTTGTTTTCCTAACCCTCCTCTAACTCCAATAAAATCCAAGTTCAATTACAATAACTGGTGTCCTTGTCGCATCTGTTCTTCTGGGCTCAGTGATTTACTGTCACAGACACCTTTTCTACTTATCAACGCTAATGCCACGTTCTTGCCTAAGAACCTTTGAACTTGGGGCTACTTTTTTCCCATGAATTCTCTTATCTGAGATATGACAACTCTACTTAAGGTCTTTTGGAGTTTGACTCAAGTGCCTCATTTACATAGACGTCTCCTGTGATTGATGGTCTTCAAACTGCACGCCCAGCAGCAGTGCCTGCTTCTCTTCTCTGCACTGCTGTTGCAGTCTGACACGGTCCCGTGGGTAATACTTCTCAGGCTTAGAGGGCTGGTGGGGATTGCAAACACAGGGCTAGTTTCCAGGTGTTCAAAATTAGAGGGTGTCTTGTGGTGCAAGTGGCAACAAGAAAACTTACTCAGATACCAATTCAAAAGTGAACTTATTCAGATATCAATTCAAAAGCAATTTATAAATAAGTAGATACATATTTGTTCATGATTGATTGGTGTGGAGCGTAATACTCAGTTTTCAGAGCTTTATTTATTTTCATAAAAAGGAACTCTGGACTTGGATGTAAGGATTATTTAGTGAGTTGTGAACAGTTCTCTTGTGCTGCAAAATAAAATGCAATGCAGCACATATTTTTGTGATTTTCTTCTTTGACATAGCCTTGCCATTTGTGGGTTCTAGATTATGGTAGTTTCTAGTAGAAACTTGAATGCATCCATGAATGAATGAATGAATGATGGATGGATGGATGGATGGATGGATATATTGATACCAAGGACAACAAAACTGTTAAAAATAGGGAAGGCTAGGCAAGGTTGCCTATACCTGGCAAGTCCAGTCCTCAGTAGGCAGAGACAAGAAGATGTTGAGTTCAAGGCCATCCTGGGATATAGTATAAGATCTTTGTTCCAAAACCCAAGCAACCAACCACACATTCAACCAGCCAAGCAAACAAACAAAAAACTACTGGGGGAAAGAAAGAAGAGTTATTTTCAAAGAGAATCTAATTGCTGACATTATCTATTAATTTTTTTTCAGTCACCAGTATTGTTGAGAGCCTAGAATGTGTAGGCTGTATTTTAAGCACTTGGCAAGTTTTGAGTCAATGGGGTGCATGAGAGAAGAGTTGGGGTATTAAGATAGTCATCCTAAGAGCTAGGAAAATAAAAGGTGCTAGGGACTCCACCTAAAACCAGAAAAAGAGAAACTGATTTGGAAATCTCCAGACAGTGGTAAAAGTGGGGCATGCAGTTGAAAGTGCTAGTCACTGGGAGTCCTTACATGGAGAGTGGGTAGCCTAGAGAGTAGCCTGTAAATTAGCAAGGGGAAAATGATCAGCAGTGGCCAGTTGTGAGACGGTTCTTCAGGAGGCAGAGAGATATACAGAAGACACAGGTCACATACACAATGGCTGTCACAGAGCTGGTTACACGGGGAGAAGCAGTGCTCAGAGATGGTCTTCAGGATAGCCGTGGTCAGTTCCAAGGTCTTCAAGAATGAATGTGATGTTTCACATACTCTTGCTTGCCTGCCAAGCTTGCTCTGCCTGATGTCTTCTGAAGCTCCTTCTATCTACCTATAGCAATTCTTACGTGTCTAGCTTGAAAGAGTTATTTTCTAGATGAAGTTTTCCATGAAAAATCATACTTTAACACAATTTCCTGTCTTGCTCCTGGAAATTTGTTTACATTCTACCTTTGCAATCTTACCAAGCAATTTTAGCACTTGGTAGGTGGAGGAAGAAGGATGCTGAGTTCAAGACCAGCCTGGACTACATTGATAATATCTTGTTTTCAAAAGCCAGACAACCAACCAACCAACCAACCAACAAACCAATAAAACAAGTACACAGATACAAACATCACACACACACACACACACACACACACACACACAAACTTGGAAATGAAAGAATGGTTAAGTCAAGGAGATTGATTTATTAATGCATATTATTTATTTGTTGATTTTTTTTGCTTCAGAACTGAATGCATGGAAAAAAACTTCAGATGATTCTTAATCGAATGGAAACATATTTATGTAGCTCCTCTTCTCAGGTATATAGGATGATCAGAACCGTGATGATAGGGTTGGAAGGTTGAGGTTGGGGAAACAGTGATTCCTTATACACCTGCCACCTTGCCTACATGCTAGTAGGACTTTTCAAATGCCATTTTTGTTGCCTTTAAGTCACTCCTCGTTGCTGAGTATCTGAGAAAATGTGTTCAGCTAGATTTGACTAGATACCTAATCAGATCACATGGATATTGAGAATTCTTCCCAGTGTACTCCTTATTTCCAGGGTCAAGAAGTGAACTGAAATTTTCTAGGCACCTAATCTGAAAGAGGATACATATAGAATATTTGAATTCATTATTAGAAATGTGAATATTTTAGAAGCGAAGAAATAGCAGAACCAACTCAGGGCTGTTTAATATTTCACGTGTGTCTTCTTATTTTATTTCAGAGTGGATAATTTTGCAATTTCAAAGAAAACACTTTCATAAATGAAAGGAAAGTGAAATATGACACACTCTAATCTCTAAATTCATTCAAACAAGAGTCCTTTTGTTTTCTTAATTCTAGTTGCCAAGTATTTTAGAAGCAATTTGTTATAAGAGGATGAGAGAAGTTTAAAAATCTAGATATACTTTTAGTATAAGAATTATCTAGTGCCTCTTCTTCCAAGAATAAAAGATCAACCATAAGGTCTTAGTATTATTATGCCACTTCTGTTTCTATCCAATGATCAGATTTACAAATCTGTGTCTCATGGTTTTAGACGCTACTCTTATAGAGCAATGTCTCAGTGGTTGCACGAGAAGAAACTTGAGACATGACATTGCTGAAAATGTCTTGTTTGACTTGGCATGGACGTATTTACCTTATTAACCTTGGCCTTTCTTAGCTGCAGCCACTGTTATTTACCAAATAGGTCTTCTAAGCCAGGATTTCAATTCTGGAAGACTATAGGCAGGGCAGAAGTTCTGCTGTACATAGTCCCTGTATGCCGACCGTTTTCTTTGGGCATGGTTCTCTGCCAGTGTATGTGAGAGACAGAGTGACCACGAGACTCTCCAGCGACATATCATCTAACAAAAGAGTAAATAGTTGTATGTCTAGAGTTGAGTAGCCCGTGTGTGGAGTGAATGACTTTATACGCACTGTTTCCTTTCCTGGCCGGCAATCAGGACTCGTGGGGCATGTGCCATTTCATCTAACAGCTCCTCCTCCTGGCATATGGCCAGTTCTTCCTCCTGACACAAAACTGAGCCAGTGGTCTTTAAGCTTCCTAGGGGAATATTTCCATAAACCTCCAAGACTGTGTTGCGAATCTTTCACTCTTAGCTTCATTCAGTAATATTTCTACACATTTCTTTCTCCTCCACAGTGCCAAAGATCTTAATCTTCCAACTCGTGAGGGTTAATTTCATATTCATACACTGAAGCACCATGAGTGCTCTCTGTGAGAAAGTGGTAGAAATGGGATTTGAACTCTGGTCTCACTTTAGATTCTGCATTCTTAATATGGAGATTTTTATTTGCTAGTGATCCTTACTGGTAGCAATTATAAAAATGTAAAGAAGAATTTATGAAAATTTCATAATTTGTAAATGAAAGCCATGTGAGATAATAGACTACTAAAATTTATTAGAGAGTCTAGGAAGTTTACCAGAGAGGTCTAAAGATAGGACATTTTCAATAGTGAATTATCATTGGCTAATATAATACATTAGTGAAACAAATCATACAGCCCCCCACAACAGGGACACCTTCTCCACAAAAAATTGTGGTTTACTTGAGGGCAGAATAGACGACTCAGATTAAGAAAACCTACCTTGATTTTCTTAGGAATGAAAAAACAAACCAAACAAAACCAACCAAACAAAAAAAGTGACAAGGACCGCAAGAATGAATGTAGTCTTCAAAATTGGAGAACTCTGTGCATAAAAAATATAGCAAATGTCGAATTTAATGCAGAAATGTGAAAAATATTCCTGGGACGTGATGAGTAGAACATCAGTTCGCCCTTAAAACAAGCGCTGATGACAATAAGAACAGGACCGTGAGACAGAACGCTTACCGTGTGCTGAGCGGTACAAAAATGAGCGAGTCGTGGCTTGAGCATGCGCAGGGGAGGAAGCGAAGGGAGGAAGGGTGGCAACTGGGCTCTTTGAAGGATCACTCTGCACCAGTGTCTGGTTCGGATCCTTAAGGAAGCTGTTTGCGAATCGTAGACTGTGTTCACAGCAGGGCAGCAGCGTTCCATTCGTAGCAGTGATGGTGTAAGACACTTAATTCTAAGACGTAAAACAGAAAACGAAAAGTCTGCTAATAATCACCTTTTTATATGCAGTCAATCTGTGTGGAATTGCAAGCCAACCATCATAATTCTGGGTTAGTAGGTCAAGCTGCATCTATCTTAGAACTGAAGTTAGTTAGTGTGGGCAAACTGGTGTAATGCTCACATATTCGTGGTAGTTAATTGTGTGGTGGGGGGGGGTGCCCCAAAACATATCATTAAACCCAAACTTTGTGCAAATCTAGACTGCATTTGCAATCTGTGTATTTTCTCTTCAGGAAAATTATGGTGAAAGACCTAATTCCCGGGCTGTTAAATCTGATATTCCGAAGAAAGAAAAAACATAGCTGGATTGAATACATGCTGTGATAGCCAACTGTGACCTCATAATGGCACTTAGACGCTGAATTAGAATCACCTCCACTATAATTTCCTTATTACAAAGATAAGAAGTCTAGGGTCATGGAGCCAGTGGAAGTCTGAACCAAGATTTGCATTCATGTTTCTTGACTTCCAGTCTACTTCATAGTTCTGTGAAAGTTTGGGAGGATCCAGATTTCATCAAGAATTCCCCAGCTTCAGTGTGATATGAACTATTATTGTTTTAGTAATTCAATGGGAGTGTGGTATAGCATGCATAAGAATGTACTAGAAGATGGTAAAGTCTCCACCATCGTTCACACAGCACATCCAAAGGCAGAGAGATTCTGCATCCTAGAAATGACTTCTTGGCATACCATCAAACGTCAAGCATATGCTGAGTGCTGTTCACCTAGAAAGCTGTGTTCTGCGCCAACATGGAGATGATTTTATATGTTCTGTTTCAGCCTGGGATATGTACTCTGTAAGAGCATGCTATAGCTTTTATTGTTTTGTTACTGTGAGAAACAGTGGAGGGAAAAAGTAAAAATTGACTTTGGCTCACAGTTTAGGCTAAAGTCCATGGTTGGATGCCTGTAGTGTTTCTCAGCCTGTGGTGAAGCAGTTCAGAAACCAGTAGAAGATTGGAGCTCTTCTCATCATGGTAGTCAGGAGGCAGAGAGCATAAAATAATAGAAAGGACCAAATGATCTCTCCAAGACGTTCCCTCAGTCACCTACTTTCCCCAACTAGGACCAGCTTCCAAACTCTACCACCTCCACAAAATGTATTCAAATACTGATATCAATAAAATAATCTAATTATTATTATTATTGAATAATAATCATTATTATTATCCAGGTCCTCCAAGATCTAAATACTGCCCCCAAACTCCACCTGCAAACAGCTTTTGCGCAAGGAAGCACACCTGGATGACATGGCCTTTTAGGATATTTCAAGTCCTAAGTTATAGAAAAGCCTTTTCAGTTGTCTTTCCTCCCAACCTGTGTGTTAAAGAATCTACTTTCAGTATTAGCCATGTAGGATTGTCCCCTTCCTTACGTAGGGATTGTCCCGATACAAGAAGCGAGTTATCCACGTGCACCTGCTATGTCCTTCAGTTCCCTCCTCGACCAAACAGTTCAAAACAAAACCGAAAGCACAACCCTCGAAAGAAACCTGGCATCGTAAAAAACAAAACTGTAACCACCCCTAACATCCTGTGACCAGCACCGGCGGGGCCAAGCCTCAGAGTGTAGCAAACTTGATTTCACGAGGAACGAGTCAGTATTTGCTGGCCACTAGAAAACGCATTTTCTTTACAATGACTCTGAGGATCACAGAAGTGATAGAAAACAGAAGGGAAAAGCCAAAAATAATTAAGAAGGTAAAAGTACCCATTCTTAGTAGTGGTTTAATGCATGTTACTGTACCGGAGTAACAGTTGGCCTGTTGATAAGTAGCTAATGAGACCCATGGAGGAAAGACTCAATTATGAGTTAAGTCCCCTGTCATGGGGGCAGTGCTTTACTGGCTCTCCCCCAGATAACCACACACAACCCTATAGAGGACAAAGCAATGACAATTGACTGTATGGACACTGTCTGCTGTCCAGGCCAGGGAGAGGAAAACCAGCAGCCACATTCACCGCACAGGAGCTCAGCAGTCTACTATGCCAACTGTCAAATAAACTTCGTTAGTGGAAACAGCCTGGCTCCTCGCAGTCCAGCAAGCTGTGGCTTGCAATTATTAGATGCTTAGTTCCTTTGTCGGGGAGGGGCCCAGCAAGCAGAGCCTTAGACATAAGATACCTGGGACCGCTCCAGGAATCTGAGGCTACTCTGTTGATTCAGACCTACAATGTAAACCACTCTGTACGTTGCACAAAAGACGAGTATTCAGAATGAGTGGTGCCCGAGGTCTCATCAACAAGAATAATTGAAGCATGGAAGAACGTCAGTCAGTCAGTCTTAGTGAGACCATTCGTAGACCGAAGGAGCACCAAGGGATTTTGTGGTCAAAAGTACATCAGCGTTTAATAAAAGAACCACTTTGTCCTAGATGGCTTTATTTGATTGTGTGATTTCTGAGTACTGCGGTAACCCTGCTGCTGTGCTGCTGCAGGAGGCAATAGAAATATTTGCATCCGGGTATTTGCTAGAAGGCGCTGTGCTGTGTCATTAAGCTGTCATGCCTTTTGACGGGACATTATCAGCAGGTAACAGCGAGTGTGCGTCATTGTAACTCTCATGCGATACTTCCCGGGACAAACAGTGAGGTGTGTCTGCTGGGGCAGCCAAGAGTGATCACGCTGAGATTGCTATGGCTGGGCTGCTATAAATACAGCACACACGTTAACACTTAAACAATCATCTCTGGTGGCAGGATTGGAAAATTGCTTAGTGATGATTTGCCGAGTTTTATAATGAAGAATAAATTTTATATGGATCTTTTTATATAAATTCCAGAAGGAATCAAAAGCGGGGGCCTGCATTTTAAATGCATACCTGGGAACCTCTTGTGTTTAATACATTTCTGTGAACTGGAGGGAGGTAGTTTAACAGCAAATCCCCAAAATTCAGGAAACAGCTTTCTATAGCTATTTCTACAGCTCGAAGCGGCATGCATGTATAAGAGTTATATAAAGATAATATGCAAAGGAAGGAAGGAGGTCAGAAGCGACCACTGCTAGAGTCAAGCCTAAATGGATCATTTTAACAAGACATGGCTTAGCCTGTGGGGCGGAAAGAAAACTCATATTCTCTAGGAGTTAAGAGCACAGGGCTTCCTTCTGCTATCTCTTCCCACCAGCAGGGCGGGATTCCTCTCATTCTCTAGTCTTGTTCTTCTACCACTGTGGTCCTTATGTTGTCTGAAACTTACCTTCAACTCTCCATCTTTGGGAACTTCCCCATTGCTGCCCCTCCTCTTTGGCTGTGAGGTTTTGCCCACCTCCTGATGGCATTTGAGAGCCTTTTTAAGAGTTTTGAAATCCTATCTAGAGGTGTGTCATCTCGGTAGACTATTGTCATCTTAGGTACAAACCTGCTTGTCCTATTAGATCTGATACCGAGTTCTCATCAGAGTCAACCCATCACCCTTTACATTTAAAGAAACAAATCCAGAAATAAAACCACAATGAAAACACAATAATGGTTTCGTGTGCTCTCTGTGTACCTAGGCTTGTTGTATGGAGCTTACACGCATGACCTGAATTGCACAGCCCTTGTGTGAGGTAGGGATTAGCGCCTTCCCAATTCCACCGATGAAAACAGTTTGAATTAACTCACCCGGTGGTATTGCTAGATAGTGGCTAAGTCAGGTTTCAAACCCACATCTGTCTGCAGGCAAGTCCTGTACTGAGCCTCCACCAGTGTTTCCTAGTCTATCCGCTGTGATGACAGCCACTGACCCCACAGTGTCTGACATAGCATGCCAGCTTTTCCACACTTGAAATGCAGTTGGCTCCAGGAGGAGGAAGTGGTTTTCTGGTTTCCTTCTATTTGACTTCATTTATTCTCAGAAGGTCACATGGGGTTTGTGGCTATCAGGTTCAACAGCACAGCTCTGTATACTTTGAAGATGGGGCTCACTAGGAACTGGAGAACCAGACACAGGAAAGGTATTAAGAGAAAGTAAGCGTTGTTCACCATTTCTAGAGTTTTTCCAACAGAAAAACGAAAGTGTCTTAACTGGTTACTCTCTTAGGAGAAATGGTGTTCAGTTAAATTCATTTCTCATCCCCTTGATTGAGACGGTGTTGGGTTTCCAGAGCGCTACATGACAGGGACATGGCTTCCCCTGCCAAGCATTGCCAGGCTAAGTACCTTTATAGAAAATAGCAATATATTTCATAGTTGTCTGATGAATGTTAAATCAGAATATCCAAACCTCCTCTAACACTTTTAAATATCTATTTAAATAAATAATTTATAAATAAATGCTATAAATAAATAAATAGCAATAAATAAATGCTATTTATTGCTTTCTCACATGTAATGCTGGAGTGTGTAAATGCATTCAAACTGAGATTTTAGACCTCAAAAGGTTACACAGTGTTCTCCAGTTCCTTTCTGCGAATAGAAGCAGGGCTTTGTTTTCTATATATTTTCTCCTATTTTTCACAATATTTAATTATCTAGTCCTAAGCTGACATCTTATGCCCATGTCGCCCCAATCCAAGCCAGACCTGTAGATGAGAAGGGGCAAGAGTGCAATCCGTGTAGCATGCTTTCTAACCTTCTTCTGGCTCTGATTGACTCCAGCTAGAGATTTGGCAGTTGGCAGAGGACTAAGGGGCTGAATTTCTCCTGGGTTGGTGTGGATCCTTTGTTAGGGGTGGGCTCTCCATTACAGCCATAGCTCAGCATTACAGTGAATGACCGGTAGCCTCTCAGCTCTCAGTTCCTTTTCTTAGTCCTGCAATTGGTTCATTGGATCGAATTACTTTGGTTTCTTGGGGTGATGGTTAGTTTTTGTCACCTCAGCAAAAGCCGGATCATCTGGAAAGAGGGAACTTCTGTTGAGAAAACGCCCCACTGGCCTCCCCATAGGGGCATCTTCATGATTGGTGGGGAAAAGCTCAGTCCACTGTGGGTGGCCCTACCCCTGACCAGGAGGTGGTGGAAAAAATCCAGCTGACTGAACCACAGAGAAGAGTCCAGTCAGTAGCTTTTCTCCATGGCCTCTGTTCAGTTCCTGCCTTAAGTTTCCTGCCCTGACTTTGCTTCATGGTGTACTATAAACTGAGAGCTGAAATAAACCCTTGCCAATCCAAGTTGCTTTTTTGGTCATGATCTTTGTCACAGCAGTAGGAACCACAGTAGGAAGCCAGGGGAAATACGGGAGGTTTTACCGAGAAGCACTGGAGGCAAAACCACTATCCTGACTGATGAGGAAGTGGGATAATATGTATTAGACAGCTGTGGGCATTGTAATAGTAGTCTAGAGAATAAGAGGTGTAAACAGTAGGAATTTGTTTCTTCCCATTCTGGAGCCTGGAAATTTTAGGAACAAGAAGCCAGCTGGTTTGTTTTCTAGTGAAAGATGTCTTTTCCTGCCTCTGGCTATCATCTTACCATGTCCTTACATGGTAGGGGGTGGAAGGAGAGAGAAAGGGACAGGAGAGGGGCATAAGAGAAGGAGAGGGAGTGACTAGCACCTGTGAGAGGTTGACGCTCTAACAGGGATGTCCTTGAGCGGAGATGTTATGCTGCCGTGCCCTCACCTCCCTGGTGTTTAGTCTTCTGGACCAGAGATGAGGTCTTGGAGTGGGCTGCTGGTGTTACAGGCTAACTAGGAGAGTTTTTCTGTGAGTCAGTCACAGCGCCAATATCCAAACCCTCTTACAAACTTGCCTGAAGGTTTTGGGCAACACAGTGTTTCTTCTTTTAATTTGTAATTTTTACTACCTCAGTGATGATCAGAGTTTATATAAGGTAATAGTCATGCTATAAACACGATGTCCCTCCTATCAATATAGTCCTTCTGGAATATGCCCAAGGTGTTGTATAATTATTTTAAAAGATAGAAATTATTATTTTACTCTTTTGAAAAGCATGAAATGCTACAGCAAAATTGGGGTAGCCCATTTTAAACTTCTCTAACAGTGTAACCAAGCCCCCAAAGCAAATATACTTTATAAATGACATTATATATACTATATTTCTAATTGCCTGAGTGGAGAATCCTAGAACAGGTGCATACCACGATCATCATCTTGCTTAGATTTAGTAATTGAATACACAGCCCACAAGCATTTTTGACATCTTCTTTGCTTTGAGTTATTATCAGAGTTACAGTCAACATGGGCATCAGTTATAGTCTGGGACATTTTGAAGACTTTAGGGAAAATTTATAAAACAAAACAATTCAGACCGATTTTTGACATTTTCTCCACACAAGTCTTGTCTTTAACAGAATGATCAGCTCCATAGCTAGCCATAATTTTGAGGAATAGGGGGTCAGTCAGTGTGTGATTCTATGTCTTTAAGCCCTGCCTTTTGCTTCTGCAGAGTCCATGCCGACACATGGCCCTCTGGCTCTTTGAAGCAGTGTCTCTTCATGGTCCACGCTGGTGAGGTCCTTTAGAGCACACGGCCCCTGTCAGCAGATAACCAGCCTACAGGAGGTCAAGTAAGCAAAAATTTAAGAATTGTATCATGTGACATAACATTGTACCAAACAATAAATAGGGCGTGGCTATGAGACGACAGGGAATCGGCCACATAATAGAGTGGCGGCTTTCTTTTACCTGGAGTCAGACTGGAAATCTTTTAGGCTATTTAATTTAAAATATCTCTGGACAGTCCAGTCAGCCCCGTTTTGTGAGTGGGTAGAAGCCTTGGGATGTGATGGACATGACTGGCCCCAGCAGATCTTCACTTCCCAAAACAGGTGACAAGTGAGATTTGGCCTGTGGAGAGTGCTGTCCCAATTCCGGCACCCGTGTTGAGTGAATTCTTCACCTCACTTTCTGCTCTGTTATTAGGTAATTCTGAAGGAATGGCATGCTTCAGCTTATGCATGAAAGTAGTTCTGCTAGCCATCGCTCCATGGAGCGCCTAATGCAGGCAGATTAGAAAATGGCAGATTAGACATTGGCTTGTCTAATTGTTTGATGAGTAATTGCAATTTTGTTGAAACTATTTGAGAACAATGCTTGGCCAAGTTCACGTGTAGAGCTAAATAAAAACATTAAAGGTAAAATAATATAAATACAAACTCTGTATTCTTCTTGACAAATGCATATATTTCATTTTTATGCTCAGTTGTAATTTTTGTGTCACCGTCAGACAAGAGTCTATAATGTGTGATTAGATCAAGATTGACAACACAGGAGGCAAAGGGGCAGGTTTGTTGAAGTTAGCTTGATTTGAAAAATAAGCAGGCTAGCTAAAAGACAAAACAATTATATTTTTATAATATATTATAAGGGGAAAACTTAAAAAACAGGAACGAGACGTCCAAGCTCAGCTGTGCTGCGAGGGAACCACAGAGAGAGAGGGCACCTGGGCCACCCCATCTTTCTCAGGGTCCCAGAAAGCCACACCCTAACTTGGTCCCACCTCTTAAAATAATTGGTTGACAAAGATTCCCCACCGCGGTTATAGAAGTGGAAGTCTTTGTAAGAATTGGAAGAAAAGAAAGGGAATTCTTATCTTGCTTGCTCATTTTCGCTGCTGAAAAATTATAAAGGTAATAAAATTTGAAAGAAAATGTGTGAAGAACCTGCCCTAGGCAATAATTAACTATAAACAAATCAACTCAGTACCTTCCCAAGCTTCCTTGAAAGGCTCTCTTACCTAGAAATCTTGTTACAAATTCCCTGAACCCAAAAATAAATTTATGCTTAGTGTTTTAGGCACACACATTTCAGGGACTGCTGTAGTAGGGGCTCAAGGAAGAGGCAGGTTGGCATCCAGGATATTAGAGCTGTAGAACTTGATACATTTTTATCAAAAACACTGTAGCTCTGAATTGCTTTGTCACTGTGGGATATCAATAAAAATAAGTAATCATCATAGGGTTTTTAAATTCCATTGTGATAAACTATGGTGGATGGGTTTTCTTTGAACCAAACTGCACCTGAAGGATGCAAACAAGTTAAAGAGGACATGCCCTGCCCCATAGTAATGAACACAATAACAAACAAGTCTTCTGAAAACATAAGAAAAGTGTCACCTGCTTCCCGAACTTATTTTTTTTCAATCCCTCTGGGTTCCCTGAATAACTTCATTCTGGTTTCCTTTGTGTGAACGCTTGTGAACGGGCCTTTGGACTGGCTGTAAGACGGTGGCCGAGGACAGCTTTTCCAGCAATGTGAAGGAAGGCTGAAAATTTAGGCTGGGTAGAATTAGGGGCCTCAGGATTCTCTTTCGATTTGCATTGAAAATGCAGGCAGTCAAGTAAAATGTGTTCTATAGTAATCTTTGCTCTTAACTGCGGTAAAGACCCAAGGATGCCCAACTTGAACAGGATATGCCACCAATGAAGCATTTATTTTTAACACTCAGTAGAGAAGTGTCATAGGCCCTGTTGGGTCCATGGGGGTCGTGCAAAAATGGGGGCAGACCATCAAAGTCTAAAAAAATTGAAGCAAATTTTATTTCAGAAACCAGAGTCCAGGAAAAATAAAAAAATAAATAAAATAAGAAATCTCCATGGGGGCACAAAAAGCTTATCAGCTAGCTGAGCCCACAGCCAGAGATGGATTTTGTAAGGAAGGCTGTGGCAAAAGCCACTTTCTGAACCCACCTTCTTACATTAAGGTGTACCAAGCATTAGGTCTGAACAAAGGAATTTTTACAATCTCAAGGAAAAACTCAGACACAGATTGCCTTACTTTACAATCAGAGTTTTTCAATTAAACTAGTGTTTGTACTTAATCTGGTGTCTTTCTTGGTACTTCCAGGTAGCGTTTACTGAAGCCCTGTGCTCTCCCCTTTGATGCTGCCAGTTTCATATAGCAGGGATAACGTGTAACCCAGAGGTCATATATCTATCTTCTAAAAGTTAGCTCAGCTCATATCTGTTGTTAATCAAGGATGGCCGGTGGTATAGGCTCTCAGTTTGCAGAGAGATGCTTCAGCCTTGTGAATAGAGCTATGGGTTGTAAAGCGGAGTAACCCACTGTTAATCCTCAAGCTGCTGAGAGAGCTGCAGACAGTCTGCTCTCATTCTCCTAGGCTTACAACTTTATATTCCTTTATTTCTACATTCTTATTTCTGCAATCTACATTTTTATATTCTTATTCTTGGACACTTCAGGCCCAACAGTAAAGAATCCTGGGCTGCAGTAATAGCCCAGTCTCGCCTGTAGTGCTTTCATGCTGTTTAACTTTTTACACTCTGAAAATAAATGTTTGTATGAAGGAGAATTTCTGTCTGTGGTGTGTTGATCCCGTCTCTCCTGGGTGCGCTTTCACTCCAAGCCTTCTCCTTGTGTTTCATTGAGGACCACAGTCTACAGGCTCTGGTGGCCCTAAAACCTGTGTTAAACCCTATTTGGTGAAAGCTTTTTATTCTATTTCCTATTATCTTCCTGGTTTTCAAAACACTATGTGTTCACTATCGTCAAAATGATGCCTACAGATAAGTGTGAAGTAGAAGTCTTATAGCCAGTTGTGCAATGGCTAAGAGATAACTTATTACAAGATTTATTCTAGAGTTAGTTCTACATGGTCTATGTAGAAAAGCCATTTGTTTTGTAGCTTTGTGTGCTTACCAGAAAATCATGGCATTTCATTGTGATACCACAGAAGTAAATATTAGCTTAATGCACATAGTAACACAATTTAAAATGTGTTAAAAATCTATAGTTAACTTCCTTAATTTGGGTAGACATTGAACATACTCAATGAGTGCATTTCTTTTGTGTGTGACTCTGTATAGACTTTTAACATTTATTAGAAATACTTCCTTGGGGGTTGGCTGTATTACTCAGCCTTCTCCAGAGAAGCAGAACCAAAGGAATATTTTATTACAGAAGATGACTTATTGCCTAACTCAGAGGATCCCAGAGGCTGAAAAGTCCCACAGTGAATGCTTACAGGATGGAGAGCAACTCTTCCCAGACTGAATAAGGTGGAAGCCTCAGAATGGCAGAAGGGCCAAGGGCAGCCCCAGTCTAAGTAGGATCAGAAGCTTGGTTGTTCCTAGAGATGGGTCCACTTGTGTAAGTCTGTGGTCAATAATTAAAGAACCTGGATTCTCATGTCCTTAGACAACAGCAATGAACAAGGGTGCCTGCCCAGAAACGGGAGCATGAGCAAAGGCTAGTTTCCTACTTCTGCTTTCGTGTTCCACTTTTCCCGTGGTCTTTCCCATCCCTGGGGAGTCCTATCTGCCCAGCTCCTTCACACAGAAAACAGTCTTCTCAAAATCCCCTTCACAGATACTCCTAGAAGTGAAAATTACCAGTTTTCTAGGCATCTTCTCAATTCAGCCAAGCTGACAACCAAATTAACCGGCACAGATGTCTGAATATATTATAGGTGCTCACTAAATAGTCCAAAAAATATGTGAAAATTGACTTGCATCATTATCTGTGAGTCTTCCTAACGTCACCACTTCACCATCGCATGAACTGTTCTGGTTCCACAAAGGAGATGGCACTGGTTAATGCCAAATGCTAAATATCTTTCTGGAAACCATACAAAGGACAAGGAGACCAGACCTGGTGGCAGGGGCTGGGAGACATCCACAAATAATTCTATAGCAAAACTTTAGGAGCGCGGAAGACACTGTGAAATGCTAACCATAGCGTCTGTAGGCCAAGCAGTTGAGGTAGAAAACCTTGTGTGGGAACCTCTCCTGAGACAGCAGGAAAGGATGGGAATGTGGAGGAAACACACTGATACCCATGAACCACCATCAGAGGAGGATCCAAAAAATAACATGCCCTGCTGAGGGACAGGTATACCCAAGCGGAAAGCCTTGCTGGAAGAAACAGAGAAAGACGCTTGCATTCTATGCAAATCTCTGAGAGCTCATCTTTGAACAAACAAGAAAAGGGAAGGAAATGGTATTTTTCTTGGTAGCATCTTCTCACACTGAAGCTGGGGTTGACAGAATTGGTACCCAAGTGCTCGTGAACTTCAACCACATTTAAGCAGGCAGATTCAGGCCTTGTCTGCATTGCTTCCTTTGTCCTGTGGAAACAGCATGCTGTCACCAGTTCTGACCCCACGAGGCGGTTATCAGTACTTCATTCCCTTCTCTTCGCCTGTGACTAACTCCTTAAAGTGCAACCTGCTTGGCTGTCTGTACTGGGAAACAGTCGGTCAGCTCTGCAGCTCTTCCCAGAACCGACTTGCCCGTTTCCTCTTATTTTCCAGTTCACAATCTCTGGATCTTCTGGTAATTTGTTTTTTATGTAAATACTCCCATGTTTAAAAACGACATCATTTTGTTCTTCTTTGCTTTTCTGATGTCTCTTGGGACTTCTACGCTGGGCCACAGATTATTTAAATCCGTGGCACTTCATTTTCAAGCAATTGAAAATTTCTTGTATCATTGTTTTCTTTGCAATTTTTCACAGATAGAATTTCTGTCAATTTAATTTTATGATGACTTACTTGACGGTCCAACATATGCTTAATTTTGGCAGTGTTCCAGAAGACTTGGGCATTATGGAAACTGCCACTGTTGGTGAGCTGTGTCATTGTTAAGAGCTGCACCATTGTTGAGTGCAATGCACCAAACAAATCAGTGGGACCAACCTTAGGAATTGTTCTTGGATCCACAACACAAGTGCTGAAATTCCCTTTTATTGTTTGCTTTTAAAAGCAATGCTAGGAAGACTGGTGCGTTTGTCTGTTTCTCCTTTCTGCATTAAAGCTGTGATTTTTAGGACATATACTATGCATTATGTTGTCTTCCTTGATATACTGACCTTCTCAAGCCAATGAAATGTTATACCATCTCCTAATAAGGCTACTGGAGTTAATGTTGGCTCATATTAATATTATGCTAGGTAGCTTAGCTTCTTTATTTATGAACATGAATTCAAAACACTTTAGTAAATTAAAAAGAACCCAGTTGTTCATTGGAAGAATATATTACTACCAATTAAGGTTTTTTCCTAGAAATCAAAGCTTATTAAATCTGAAAATAATTCATCATATCTTTGGAGTCAAAGGAAAATCATATGCAAATGTCCACAGTTGGAAAAATTCAGTTGAAAATAATTTAATAGTCTTTGCAGATGTTTAAAAAAATAATGATAATTCAGGGCTGGCAAGATGACTCTGTAGGTGAGGATCCTGATGTATATATGTGAGGATGCATATTTTGATACCCAGCACCCATTTTAAGCTGGATTCAGTGGCCCATGTTGATATTCTAGCACTGGGGTGCAAGCAAAACCAGGGGAATCCACAGAACTCTTCAACTCCTCAGTCTTGCAGGATCAGTGAGCTCCAGTTTCAGAGAGATCCTGTCTCAAAAAGTTAGATAAAGAACCATCAAAGAAAACATTAGATGTTAATCTATGGTCTCCATATGCACACAAACATGCTTGTATGTTCACATGTATGCCTACATATACACACCCATATATACATGTATAGACACCATACAGATACATACACACACACATACGCACAATAACAATGACTCAACAAATTAGGTTATAAGCATTTTATTAACATGAAACACGTGTGCATACACCCCCCATATATATATATGTACAATATTAGCCCAAAAAGAATGTCATAACTAATGACAAAATTCTAGAAACAGATCTGCTAGATGTACAAATAAGGTGGCTCTGCTCAAACCTGGAGTGTCCCTGTGATGCTGGACCAGTTTAACCCACAAAGCAGAAAGAAGAACTTGGACTCAAAAACAAAGCTGAAGTAAAGTTATTATATTTAATGAATCGTCACCTAGAAATCCCAGAAGTATCTCACTAGAAATTTCCAACTGTTAACTCACTTCCAGCTTCTAAAACAGGCATCAATCAAAACATAAGTCTGACTCACTGAAAAAATTTCCTTTGTTGGGAATAAGAAGAATCTGGAGAAACTGAAAATGAAAATGCTAAACTTGGGAGAGAGGGGATAGGTAGGAAATTTTTCTCTAATAGAAATCATGGAAACATGAATAGAGAAGGATGGGTCCAAGGCCACTGGGTATAGGGAAAGAACATGAATAGACATTGCGCATAAGAAGAAACAGAAAAATCATTTCAGTGCATTAAAAGGCATTCAAACCTACATAAAATGCTACTTGTAATCTAGTATTTATTGAAGAAATGAGGGATTGAAAGTCTATGTTATAAACTTGCCTGCATTCTGCAGGGAGACTTCAAGGATGAGCAAGAACTACTGGTAAGGATTGTATAACGACCCTGGGTGGGGCGGAATGCAGTTGACAGTCAAAATTTGGAAGGCAAATTTTTTATTTTTATTTTATTTTTATTTTGTTTTTTTCAAGGCAGGGTTTCTTTGCAGCTTTGGTGCTTGTCCTGGAACTAGCTTTTGTAGACCAGGTTGGCCTCAAGCTCACAGAGCTCCACCTGCCTCTGCCTCCTGAGTGCTGGGATTAAAGGCGTGCGCCACCACCACCCGGCCTTTTATTTTATTTTTTAATAAAACTTTCCTCATTTCATTTTGCATACCAATCCCAGTTCCCACCTCCTTCCATTCTCTCTACCCCATCCCCACCCTATCCACTTCTCAGAGAGGGTAAGGCACATTGCTTTGAGGAAGAACCAAAGCCCTCCCTACAATATCTGGGCTGAGTAAGGTATCCCTCCAAAGAGACTCAGTTCCAAAAGGCCAGTACAAGCAGTAGGGATAAATTCTGGTGCCACTGTTAGTGACCCCACAGTCTGTCCCCAGTCATACAACTGTCAACCACATTCAGAGGGACTAGTTTGGACCTATGCTGTTTCCTTTCCTATTTGACTGGAGTTGGTGAGCTCCCATTAGCTCAGCTCAACTGTTTCAGTGGATGTCCTCATCACGGTCTTGACCTCTTTGCTCATATTCTCACTCCTCCCACTCTTCAATTGGACTTTGGGAGCTTAGTCCAGTGCTCCACTGTGGATCTCTGCCTCTGCTTCCATCAGTTGCTGGATGAAGGTTCTATGGTGACATTTAAGATAGTCATCAATCTGACTACAGGGCAAGGCCAGTTTTGGCACCCTCTCCACTATTGTTTAGGGTGTTAGCTGGGGTCATCTTTGTGAATTCCTGGAAATTTCTCTAGTGCCAGGTTTCTTGCTAGCCCCATAATGGCTCCCTCAATCAAGATATCTTTTTCCTTGCTCTCCATCTCTGTCCTTCCCCCATCCAATTATTCCGTTCCCTCAAGTTCTTCTTTCCCTTCCCCTTCTTCCCTCTTCTTTCCCTTCTAATCTCCTTTCTCCTCCCAACCCCATGTTCCCAATTTTGTCAAAAGATATTGTCTATTTCCCTGTCCCAGGGGGATCTATATATGTTTTTCTTAAAGTTCTCTGATGTGGGAGGGTCTTCTGTTTGTGATGATTTCATTGGTTAATAAAGAAACTGCCTTGGCCCATTGATAGGCCAGCCCTTAGGTGGGTGGAGTAGACAGAACAAAATGCTGGGAAGAAGGAAAGTGAGGTTAGATGCCATGGAGCCAGATGCAATGGAGCCAGCTGCCAGGTCAGACATGCTGAATCTTTCCCAGTAAGACACCACCTCATGGTGCTACACAGATTATTAGAAATGGGTTAAGCAAGATATGAGAATTAGCCAAGAAGAGGCTAGATATAATAGGCCAGGCAGTGTTTATATGAATACAGTTTGTGTGTTGTTATTCCAGGGCTAAGCTAGCCGTGTGGGAGCCGTGCGGGACAAAAAGTAGGCTGCTCCTTTGACAAATGGCGCCCAATGTGGGGCTCGAACCCACAACCCTGAGATTAAGAGTCTCATGCTCTACCGACTGAGCTAGCCAGGCGGGACAAAAAGCAGGCCTGCTGCTCCTTCTACAGTTCTCCTTGTTATTTAGCTTCTCTGGGGTTGTGGACTATAGACTCATTATCCTTTGCTTTAAAGCTAGTATCCTCTTATGAGTAAGTACATACCAAACTCATCTGTCTGAGTCAGGGTTGCCTCATAATGATTTTTTCTGGTTCTATTTGCATGCAAACTTCAAGATGTCATCGTTTTTTACTGCTGAGTAAATTGTGTAAATTTACCACTTTACTGAATAAATTGTGTAAATATACCATTTTTTAAAAATCCATTCTTTGGTTGAGGGGCATCTTGGTTGTTTCCAGGTTCTGGCTATTACAAATAGTACTGCTATGAACACAGTTAAACAAATGTCTTTGTAGTATGATTGAGCATCATTTGGGTATATGCCTAAGAGTGGTATTTCTGGCTCTCGGGGTAGGTTGATTCCCATTTTTTCTGATAAATCACCAAACTGATTTCCAGAGTGGTTATATAAGTTTGTATTTATACCAGCAGTGGAGGAGTGTTCCCCTTACTCCACATCTTCTCCAGCATAAGCTGTCGTTGATATTTTTGATCTTAGCCATTCTGACAGGTATAAGTTAGTATCTCAGAGTTGTTTTGATTTGCATTTCCCTGATGGTTAAGGATGTTGTACATATCCTTAAGTGCTTTTTTTTGGGCCATTTAAGGTGCTTCCATTGAGAATTCTCTGTTTAAATCTGTACTCCATTTTTAAATGGATTATTTGATATTTTGATGTCTAATTTCTTAAGTTCTTTATATATTTTGGAAATCAGTCCTTTGTCTGATGTAGGGTTGGTGAAGATATTTTCCCATTCAGTAGGCTGCTTTTCTGTCTTATTGACTGTGCTTCCTGCTTTACAGAAGCTTCTCAGTTTCAGGAGGTCCCATTTAATTATTGTTGCTCTCAGTGCCTGTGCTACTGGTGTTATATTTAGGAAGTGGTCTCTTGTACCCAAGTATTGAAGGCTACTTCCTACTTTCTCTTCTGTCAGGTTCAGTGTGGGTGGATTTATATTGAGGTCTTTAATCTATTTGGACTTGAGTTTTGTTCATAGGGATAGATATGGATCTATTTGCATTCTTCTACATGTTGACATCCAGTTGTGCCAACAATTTTTGAAGATGCTTTCTTTTTTTTCATTGTATAATTTTAACTTCTTTGTCAAAGCTCCACTGTTCATGGTGAGTGGATTAATATTGGGGTCTTCGATTCAATTCCATTGGTCTACCTGTCTGTTTTTATGCCAATACCAGGCTGTTTTTATAACTGTAGCTCTATAATAGAGCTTGATGTCAGGGATGGTGATGCCTGAAGAAGTTCCTTTATTGTACAGGATTTTTTTTTTTTGGCTATCCTGGGTTTTTCGTTTTTCCGTATGAAGTTGAGTTTTGTTCTTTCAAGGTCTGTGAAGAATTGTCTTGGGATTTTGGTGGGGATTTCATTGAATCTATAGATTGCTTTTGGTAGAATTGCCATTTTTATTATATTGATCCTATCTGTCCAAGAGCATGGGGGATTTTTTCCATTTTCTCATATCTTCTTCAATTTCTTTCTTCAAAGACTTAAAATTCTTTTCAAACAGGTCTTTCGTGTCTTTGCATGGTGTTACCCCCAGATATTTTCTGTTAATTGTGACTGTTGTAAAGGATGATGTTTCTCTGATTTATTTTTCAGCTTCTTTATCATTTGTATATAGGAGGGCTACTGATTTTTTTTTTGAGTTGATCTTGTATCCTGCCACATTACTGAGGGTATTTATCAGCTGTAGGAGTTCCCTGGTAGAGTTTTGGGGGTCACTTTTGTATACTATCATATCCTGCAAATAGAGAAAGTTTGACTTCTTTCTTTCCAAGTTGAATCCCCTTGATCTCCATTTGTTGTCTTATTACTTTAGCTAGAACTTTAAGAACTATTTTGAATAGATATGGGGAGAGTGGACAGCCTTGTTTCTAATTTTAGTGGAATCACTTTGAGCTTCTTTCCATTTAATTTGATGTTGGCTGTCAGCTTGCTGTATATTGCTTTTATTATGTTTAGATATGTTCCTTGTTTCCCTGATCTCTCCAAGACCTTTATCATGAAGGAGTGTTGGATTTTGTCAAATGCTTCTTCAACATCTAATAAGATGATCATATGGGGTTTTTTTTATTTCAGTTTATTTATATGGTGGATTACATTGGCAAATTTTCTTTTGTATGTTGAACCATCCCCGCATCTCTGGGATGAAGCCTACTTGGTCATGGTGAATGACTTTTCTAATGTGTTCTTGGATTCAGTTTGCCAATATTTTACCAAGTATTTTGCAACAATGTACATGAGTGAGATTGGTTTGTAATTCTCTTTCTTGGTTGAGTCTTTATGTGGGTTCAGTATCAGGAAAACTGTAGTCTCATAAAAAGAGTTTGGTAATGTTCCTTCTCTTTCTATTATGTGGAACAATTTGAGGAGTATAGGTTAGCTTTTCTTTGAAGTTCTTGTAGAATTCAGCACTGAAACCATCTGCCCATTTTTTTTTTGCTTGTTTGTTTTTTGTTTTTGTTTTCATTGGGAGGCTTTTGATGACTGCTTCTATTTCCTTGCAGGTTATAGGTCTATATAAATTGTTCACCTGGTCTTCATTTAATTTTGGTATGTGGTACCTATCCAGAAATTTGTCTAGTTTTTTTTACATTTTCCAATTTGGTATAGTACAGGTTTTTGTAGTATGACCTAGCGATTCTCTGAATTTCCTCAGTGTCAATTCTGATTTTGTTAATTTGGATGTTCTGTCTCTGCCTTTAATTAGTTGCCTAAGTGTTTGTCTATCTTGCTGATTTTCTCAAAGAACCAGCTCTTTTTTGCATTGATTCTTTGTTTCTATTTTATTGATTTCAGCTCTCAATTTGATTATTTTCTGTCATCTACTCCTCCAGGGTGAGTCTGTTTCTTTTTGTTCTAGAGCTTTCAGGTATGCTGTTAAGTCACTAGTGTAAGCTTTCTCCACTTTCTTTATATAGGCATTGAGTGTTATGAACTTTCCTCTTTAGCATTGATTTCAAAGTGTCCCATAGGTTTGGGCATGTTGTGCCTTCATTTTTGTCGAATTCTAGGATGTCTTCAATATCTATTTTTATTTCTTCCTTGACCCAGGGTGATTCAATATTTCACTGTTCAATTTCCATGAGATTGTAGGTTTTCTGCAATTAGTATTATTGTTAAATTCCAACTTTAAACCATGGTGATCCAATAGGATACATGGGGTTACTTCAATTTTTTTTAATCTGTTGAGGTTTGCTTAATTACCAAGTATTTGGTCAATTTTAGAGAAGGTTTTATGAGGTCCTGAGAAGAAGGTACATTCTTTTGTGTTTGGGTGGAATGTTCTGTAGATGTCTATTAAATCCACTTGAGTCATGACACCTGTTAGTTCTCTTATTTCTCTGTTAAGTTTATGTCTGGTTGACCTATCCATTGTGGAGAGAGGAGTGTTGAAGTTTCCTACTATTAGTGTGTGGGGTTTGATGTGCTGTTTAAGCTTTAGTAATTTTTTTTTCATATGTGGGTGCTTTTGTATTTGGGGCATAGATGTTCAGGATTGAGTCTTCATCTTGATGAATTTTTCCTGTGATAAGTATGAAGTGTCCTTCTCCATCTCTTCTGATTGATTTTAGTTTGAAGTCTATTTTGTTAGACATTAGGATAGCTATACCAGCTTCTTAGGTCCATTTGATTGAAAAATCTTTTCCCATCCCTTTACTCTGAGGTAATGTCTGTCTTTGAGGTTGAAGTGTGTTTCTTGTATACAGTAGAAGGATGGATACTGCTTTTGTGTCCATTCTTTTAGCCTGTGTCTTTTTATAGGTGAATTGAGTTCATTGATATTAAAAGATATTAATGACCAGTGATTGTGAATTCCTATTTTTTGGTGGTAGTGTTTGTGTTTTCCCCTTCTTTGGGGTTTTCTGGTGTGCGATTATCTGTTGCCTGAATTTTTGTGGGTCAGTTAGCTTCTTTGGGTTGGAGTTTTCCTTCTAGTATTTTATGTAGGACTGGATTTGTGGATATGTATTGTTTAAATCTGGTTTTGCCATAGAATATATTGTTTTTTCCATTGATGGTGATTGAAAGCTTTTCTGGGTATAGTCATCTGGATTTCCATTCGTGGTCTTTTAATGTCTACAGTACATCTGTTCAGGACCTTCTGGCTCTCATGGTTTCCATTGAGAAGTTGGATACAATTCTGACAGGTCTGCCTTTAGATGTTACCTAGCATTTTTCCTTTGCAGCTCTTAATATTCTTTCTTTTTTGTTGTATGTTTTGTGTTTTGATTATTATATGGCAAGGGCCCTTTTTTTTTGGTTCAGTCTGTTTGGTGTTCTGTAAGCTTCTTGTACCTTCATAGAGATAACCTACTTTAGGTTGGAAAAGTTTTCTTCAATGATTTTGTTGAATATATTTTCTGTGCCTTTGAGCTGGAGTTGTTCTCCTTCTTTTATGCCTATCATTCTTAGGACTGTTTTTTTTTTTCATGGTGTCCGGATTTCCTGGGCATTTTGTCTTAAGAATTTTTTGGGATTTGACATTTTCTTTGGCCTATTATTCTATTTCCTCTATGATGTGGGATTCCTCTCTGTATGCTATGAATATGTTTTATTTCATTGGTTAAGAAAGGAGTTGCTTTAGCCTATAGCAGGGCAGAATATAGGCATGCTTGATTATATATATATATAATATATATATATATATATATATATATATATATATATATATAGAGAGAGAGAGAGAGAGAGAGAGAGAGAGTAGGCAGTGTCAGAGATTTCCCATGCAGCTGCAAAAGAAGAAAGATGCCAGAACAGATCCTTACCTGTTAAGCCACAGCCTCATGGCAATACACAGATTAATAGATATGGGTTAATTTAAGATATAATAGTTAATAATAAGCCTGAGCTAATAGGCTAAATAGTGTTGTAATTAATATAGCTTCTGCATGATTATTTTTGTCTGGGCAGCCAGCAAACAAACAATCAGCCTCCGTTTACAGATGACACCAGAGTTGGGCAACTATATTCACATAGAAACTGAGAGAGCTTGGGAAGGAATTCTAGATACAAAAGAACAGAGTTAAGCACAGCTTCTTGGTAGCCATTTTTTAAAAAGATAGACTGTTTTTTGGCAGCAAGCAGAGTTGTGGCTTCTTTAAAACATAGTGGCTTCCTGGTTTGTGCTAGTAGCATGAACTCTGGTTAGTTCAGGAGGTCTTGTACTTAAATGGAGTCTGCGAGCAGCATGTTACAAATTGCTTAATGGTGACATAGACCTGCTGCATCCCTGGAGCTGGGGCATTGAGCATGGCTCACAGAGCTGGCGGTGAATGTACCTCTACCATGTTGGACTGTGTGGGGCAAAAAAGCAAATCAATCTTATCCCTAGCCACACTGCTTAGATTTAGAATAAGAAAAAGGACTCCTGTTCAAAAATGATAACAGATATGCAATAAAGATGGAATCAGACAAAAAGACCTCTGAATAAGTCACAGTGTTGGATAAATGTACATAGGTTTAAGATAGAGAAGAAAAAGACTATAGGCAATTATAAAAAGAAATAGGTTTCAAAAAGTAAAGCAAAGTCTTTAAAGAAACAATAAACATAATATGAAAGAGTACACACAGTCATAGATTAAAGGACTAAAGAAAAAAGCCATGTAAAGATGAAAAAATACTCAGAGTCTGAACGAATCATATTATTGTGGTCTCTTTGAATTTTTTGACTGCAGAGAGACATTTGATTCTGGGGGCTGCTAAGCTAAACCAATATATATATTTTAAAGGTATCTTGACTTAAAATTTGAGTCTAACGATATGTTACTTTGGAAAAGAGGTTCTGCTTTTGTTTACACAGAAGATGAGAACCTGTGAATTCCTTCCAGGCTAATGTGGAACAAGAATCCCCTGAAAGGTCTCTATGAACTCTATGGATACTCTGCCCAACAAACAACAAGAAGCAGTTTGGAGAAAACCACAGTCAAATTTCCAAAATGATTGTTTATAAATGTTTGTTTTTATTTAAGTGGGAATATGATATAGAGATGAATACTTTGTATTGGTATGGATCTTGGTCTATTGATACAAATTGAAGGAAGATTTATTACTCTATATATATAGATAGATATTTCTGCTCTTGTTTACAGTATTTTGTTTGTGCAACTCATTTAAAAATGTAGTGTATAACTTGAAATAAAGATTAATAGATAATCATCTATAATAGTCAAACTTTATCATGTTAGGTTTTCTAGATATACAATAATGTATTTCAGATGGGTAGGTATTCTTTAAACCTTTCAAAGACTTGCAGAATATGGCATTTAAAATGTTTTAAGAACTTAGACTTTTCTCAATAGTGAGACATAGCTGCTTCTGGCAGCACCAACACTTCAGAGAAGTTTATGGGCAGTGAAGAAACCCATTTTGGAATTTGCCTTCAATGTGACAAAGCTAGCCATTTGGGGAAGAAACTGTTCTTGTCTGTACTGCTTGATGGTATTCTGTATAAACTAGACATGCAGAACCCACAGGAAGGTGACTGCTGAGCTTTCCAAAAGATGGGATGGTCCTTTAGGGTTCCTTTTGATTATGAAAGATTGTGCCAGACATTCTGCAGGACACAGAAGAACACGACTAACAAACTGACAATATATGTGAAACAACCTTTTAAATTTTCTGCTTCATGGAAATATCTGCCAGATACCATGGGCCTATAGGCTAAAGATGGATGATCCAATGTTACAAAAGAACTTTGGGTGACTGTCTGTCAATTCTAGAACTTTGGAAGTTGCTTACAATGCACTTCCTGTTTACTTAGGAAATATTTTATCCTTTTGTGGTCTTTGAAGACTTGAAGACAAATAGTTATAGTTTTCCTTAGTTATGATAAAAGATAAATTAGATATAAAACTTTAGACTCACAAAGATAGTTGATAGAGTATTTTCCTTAATTTGCCAAATGTAAATTGACTATTGTACCTATAATTCTTGCTTAATAACTGTTTTGTTTACGTAAATTTACTATATTAAAGTTAAAACCTTCCTTTTTCTTTAGACAGAAAAAGGGAGATGATGTGGGATTCCTCACTCTATGCTGTGAATATGTTTTATTATCTTTGGCTAATAACAAACTGTTTCAACATATAGCAGGGCATAATATAGCCATGCCTAGAAATATATATAATACATATATATATACATATGTATACTTATACACACACACACATACACACACACATATATATACATATATATATATATATATATATATATATATATATATATAGAGAGAGAGAGAGAGAGAGAGAGAGAGAGAGAGAGAGAGAGAGTAGGTAGAGTCAGACAGATGCTATGGAGCTGCCAAAGGAGAAGACACCTGAACAGAACCTTACCCAGTAAGCCACAACCTAGTGGCAATACACAGATTTATAGAAATGGGTTAATTTAACATTAAGTGTCAGTTAATAAGAAGCCTGTAGTGTTAATTAATAAGAAGCCTGAGGTAATAGTCCAAACAGTGTTGTAATTAATATAGTTTCTGTTTGATTATTCTGATTTTGGTGGCCCAAATGAGCAGACTCATTTACATCTCTATGCTATCTTCAATACCCAAGATTCTCTCTTTCATCTCTTGTATTTTGCTGGTTATGCTTGTATCTGCAGTTCCCGTTTGTTTTCCCAGATTTTCCACTTCCAGGGTTCCCTTGGTTTGTGTTTTCTTTATTGCCTCTCTTTCAGTTTTCAAGTCCTGAACTGATTGCCTTACCTATTTGATTGTTTTTTCTTGGTTTCCTTGAGTTTCCTTAATAAATTTATTGATTTCTTCCATTTTTGTTTCTATTTTCCTCCATTTCTTTAAGGCAATTTTTCATTAGCTCTTTAAAGGTCTCCATAATCCTCATAAAGTTACATTTAAAATGGTTTTCGTCTGCTTCTTCTGGGTTAGGATGGTCAAACCTACCTGTTGTATAACCACTGGGTTCTGGTGTTACCATGTTGCTTTTTAGGTTGTTGAATGAATTCTTACATTGGCACCGACCCATCCCTTCCTCCAATTGGTGCTGGCATTGTCTTTACCTCTTGGTCCAATCTTTGTAGTTGCTGTGTGTGTCTTTGGAAACTGTTCTTGGACTGCTCTGTACTGCCACTGTGTGTCTCTCTGAGAGCCACTGAGGTCTCTTTTGGTCCACTGTCTTGATCCCCTCTCTTTGTCGGCTGTCTTGGTCCTTTCTCTTGGTCTGCTCTGTGTAGTCACAGCCTGTGCTTTAGAGTTCCTATGAGGTCAAGAGAGATATGAGGGTTGGGGGCAGAGTGGGACTTATAGCTTAGGAAGCCTACCTGCAGGAAGCTTGCCAGCTGGCTGGCTAATGAAGGCGATGCAGATGGGGGAAGGACCTGGAGTTTTGCCCAGGTACCGAGGGCCTATAGATTGGGATGTCCAACTAGGTGGATAATCACTCACCTCTTGGTCTGCTCTGTGAAGTCACAGCCTGTGCTTCCTGGAAGGTGATTTTTATGAGTATCATTTCATAGTCTCTCTCTCTCTCTCTCTCCTTTCTTTCTTGTTTTTTCCACCCCTTTTTTTCACCTTTTATCTGTGTAGTGCAGACTAGCCTTACATATGCTCCCTATTTAGAGAGGCTGGCTATGGATGTCTGATATGGATGTCTGATCTTCCCGCCTCCATCGCTTGTGTGTGAGGATTAGAGGTCAGCATTACCATAACTTGATGGCTACTTCAGTCACACCCATATATTGCCTTCAGAAAAAAACTGAAGTAGAATGCAAATTTGTAACTTAAAAAATTACATTTCTTTATTATTTGTTGGGTCGGGGCCATACACGTGGGAGATAACAGAGAATGGCTGTCAAATCATTTCTTCCTTTATATTGTGTGAGTTCCAGGCACGGAACTCAAGCCGTCAGTCTTGACTGGGGGGCAAGTGTCTTTACCTACTTGAGCCATTCCATTGCCTCACAAAGTTTTAGTTTGGACAACTTTGTAAAGTATAAGGATTACTTCACTCTCAAATACTATAGAAACTGTATTCTTTTATTGCTTGTTTTTTATATATTGAAACTATGCTTAATATTTTTGTAGTTAGGAATGTTTATCTCTTCACATATTAAGGTGCTATATTGTAATATATTTTACTTTATAAAATACATTAATCTTATACTTTTACTACATATTAATTTATAGAACTTAATTACTTATATGTTGTCAAATCTGTTAATCTTTCTTTTCTAAATATGAATATCATTAGTCAGAAATCAGATACATTTTCTCTGGATAACTTTGTTCAGAAAATAAACTTGCAATTTGTCACGACACGAGTTGAGACTGCTTTCTCTGAAAGAGCTGGTTAATTGTTCCATGGACTGGCTAAGTGATTCCTCTAATCTCTATCCTGCTGCTTCAATATGCAGATTTAGAAGAATTCATAGAATCAGTTCAGTGCCAATGAGCTGCATTCTTTTCACCAAGTAGTTGATTTTAAGTTCCACTAAGTCTGCTTCCTCTTTATTATTTAATAATGCTTTTTCTATCTAAGAAGTGTCCATAACAGTGGGTTCTCTTCTAAATGAACTTAGGAACACAGTGCAACGTCAATTTCACTTCCTCTATCAGCTCCTGTGTGTTAACTTGGCTTTCAATTTCATTTCTTAGGAAATAATTTGGGAAAATGTAATATTATTGTAATGTGTAGTACTCCTATTCAAGGATTAAGTCTGCACTTGAAATTATTTAACTGTCTATCTGTTTTCCAATCTGTTCTTGTTTTCTTTTTCTTATGGTTTTTCGAGACAGGGTTTTTCTGTAGTTTAGAAGCCTGTCCTGGAACTCACTCTGTAGATCAGGCTGGTCTCGAACTCTGCCTTCCAAGTGCTGGGATTAAAGGTGTGCACCACCACTACCCTACAGTAATACCAATCCTATACCAATACCAATTGTCATAACCATTCTTAAGTACTGTATGATCTAGTGGCTACTGGGAGTTAGCTGTCTTTCCTGTGGGTATGATTTAGTGGCTACTGGGAGTTAGCTATCTCTCCTACAGACAGCAAGTTATTAGTTTTCACTTATCACTGGCCTTTTCCCAGACATATCATAGATGTTGACACTTTAATCTTTGTGGCACCTCTAGTCTTGGCTCAGTTCTGTTAATTGCATGATCGTAGACGTCATGGCCATTCCGTTTCCCCCCTTTAAATAGAGGTGACTGTATTTCCATAAATCTCTACGTGTTTAATCCTCACACAATTGAGCGGAGTGGATCCCAGGCCCTTAGATTCCCAGGTCTGCCACTTAGTTTTATATTAGAACATCCCACATGCCTCCGGTCCTTTTATTTTCACTTGTAACATGGGACGTATCATCATATCTGCCTCACCGATGTCCTGGTGCGTGACAGACCCACAGTCCTTACCCCAGTTTGCATGGCACTTGACTTGTAGCCTGATGCTTAGAAAGCCATCGTGGCTGAGTTATCATCAACTGAGATGGTGTCATGCTTATCTGCGGGACAACATAAAATGAGCAAAGAGTATGAGTAAGTCAGCTTGGAAACCGCAGGAGCTCACTGTAAGGAGAGCATGTCTGTCCACCAGCGGTTTAACTTACCCCTGGTTTTTTTTTTTTTAATTCTCACAGTCTCCTTACTTTTAAAAAGGACACAATTTGTTCAGCCAGCACGATGAAGAAACAAGAACACCTCTTGCTTCTTAGGACTCGTTTATTCTGTTCGAGGAAGGAAGGGTGGAGTTGAATCAAACACAAGGTTTTTCGAATAACTTTGGCTTTTTTGTTAAATTCTCTCAGAGTGTTTGATAATGTGGGTGTGTTTGCTTTTCTCTTAGTGCACAGAATGCATTGCTAGAACACTCTGGAGATGACTCCGCTGTGCATGGATATGTGAGAATGATCTTCTTCATTACCATCAACCCTTAATGAGCTTACTTATTTAATCTTTTAGTTTTCTGGTACAGCAGGTTATTTTAATATTCTGTAATCTGGCACTGTTAACATTTTTATTATGGGCCATTAAGCTTTGTGTGCTGTCACAGTTAGTAAAGCTTACTTTACCGGGAATCTAATTTGAACTCTAAAAGGTTGTGGAGTAAACAATTTCTCTTTATTAATACATACACATTATATGGTTGTGTTTACACCTTTTTGTAATTTTATTAATGTGTTAAATGATTGTTTCTACATTAATGTCACATGACCCTAGCATTCCATAGCCACACTTTTCTTCAATGGAGGGTTCTTTAAGAGAAGGCACTGATGCTCTCCTGAGGCTGTTTGTCTCCCAGGCTCTCTGGCGTGCCAGGTTCAGCTTCCATCAGGCTATCTTGCCACTGCTGCTCCAACACAAATGTTCCTCAACTACCTTTCAAGTTCCCTGTGAGTTTTGGCAGACATTTCTCTATTCTTTCCAGAAATGGGATTTCAGTGTGTTACTCCAGCGTTCTTTCTGCCTGAGTTATCCCCCCACTTGTTACACTGTCACATTGGTCGCTTCTGGACTGGGATGGCTTTCATGTTGGTATTTCTGGATGCATAGTCCATAGTACCAGTGATCTTCAGACCACACCGCGTTGGTGTCAGTTCAGGCAGGAGGAGTTAGTCTGTGCATAGTAGCTTCTGCTTTGTCTTGCTTTGCCGTCGCACCCTCTTGGGAGAATACTAGAATGTTATCACATTCTCCTCTTCTGTGGGACAGCCTCATGCTAAACCTTCACTGGCAGGATTTCTTCTCTTTATATGGATAAACCAGATCTAGGCCAAATATCATGTCCAAGGTTGAATCCTGAGGACCTACATAGTGATGACTATGTACATTGGAGATGACACTGGCTTAATTCTAAAGCGAGGCTACCTGAACTCCTGGTCTGGTGCTGCTGTGAGCTGCGTAATCGTGCATTAAGATGTGTGCTGGCTGGATTAATGTCAACCTGACACAAGCTAGAGTCATCTGAGAGGAGAGATCCTTGGTTAAGAAAATGGTTCTGACATATCAGGCTGTATACGCAAGCATGTAGGGCATTTTCTTCATTAGCAATTGATAGAGGAGGACCCATCCCATAGTAGGTGGTGCCACTCCTGTGCTGGTGGTCCTGGTAGGTTGAGCTAATTACGGAGAGCAAGCCAGTAAGCAGCACTCCTCCATTGGCTCACATCAGCTCCTGTCTCCAGGTTCCTGCCCTGTTTGAGTTCCTGCCCTGACTTCCTTCAATGATGAACAGTGATATGGAAGTGTAAGCCAAATAAACCCTTTCCTCCCCAAGTTGCATTATACTATTGCAGCAATAGTATAAGACAATAGGTAACTTCTTTATACCTCAACTGTATTATATTTAAAATTATGGTATGCCCTCCTTTCAAAGTTGTTGTAACATAAAAATTAGTAATAAGATAAAAATAAATGGGAATAGTGACGTCAGTAGTAAGCACTTGATCATCCCCAGCCATTGTTCATGCGGAATATAAGTAGCATATGGCAAGGTCATCCTCACATTCAAAGTAAAAGGGCACATGGGTACGTATGTCTTCTTGTTGGAAACTAATGGGCAATGAATTTGGAAATACAAATGCATAATTGAACGGGTCTCTAAAAGTTCATTTGAATTTAAGAATTAGCAAGCGGACTTGATGTATGACAGTCATTACTTAACTGAGTGATGCTGACTAAACCCACCATCAGGAGTATACAGCAAAATCAAAGTATGAGCAAAATACTTCACAGGAACCCAACCACAAGATGCACTCAACTCAAGCTGTGTGTCTTCCAGTGCCATGGTGATAAGGGAGAGCAGAGAAGCCTATCTGAGAGCAAAGAGTTCTCCAGCCAAGGACACTCTTAGGTGATGAATGACTATTCCGTTAACTTCAGGAGAAATGGGAGTTGCAAGAACAAAGTGCTGTAGCTGAGGAGATATTTTTTTTTAGATTTATTACATTTGAGATAGTAGTGGGTTATACAAATAGAAATATTCCAAAAGCCAAGAATTGACCAAGCCTTTTGGAAATAAGGAGCTACTGCGTGTTTTAGTATTTTGTAGATGTGTGACTTGTGTTCTAATTCTCATTATTTATATACATATATAATGTATACACATTAATATCTTTAATATATATTTGTACTTTATTGGGAATCAGCCTCAACAAAAATAACACTTGCCATGGTAGAGGCGTGTGGACCAGAAATACAAGTAAAGAGTATGAAGATGAGAAAATAATAAAGCAGAAACCGTAGAACAGTATCGGGAGGGAGTTCCAGTGAATACTGAAATCTCCTACGTTTAACTTCCCATATGCTTTTAAACCCCAACACAAAAGGAGGAATAAAGCAACAAGAGACTTCTTTAACATGATACAAAGGACAGCTTGCACAGTTAATTGCTTTATCACGTTGAGACATCAAGTCATTAGCATTCTGTGTTGAGGCAGTGATGCCACCCTAGACCAAGTAACCTGAAGGGGCAGCCACTCCCCAGGTAACCTCACATCACGAAAGAAGAGGCAGATGTACACGGGCACATCCTGACCATCTCTCAGGATGGAATGGATCTACTTGTAGGAGCCATCTTCATGTCAAAAGAACCAAGAGATCACATCCCGAGGCAGGATGTGTAGGTATATTTGTTGTCAACAATTTCGAGCAACCTCCAAACTCTCTGACCATCAGACAAGGAGGAAATTGGCTCACACTTTTGGGCCTTCCCGGGACCTCTTCCCTACATTTTGAATTATGAGCATAATTTAAAATATATTACATATAACTGAAAGTAAAATTGTAATTTTAAAAGTAAAAATATATTAATTTAGTACATATGTTAATATCTTAAATAAGTAAAATATATATTTAAAAATACAAATATATACAATGTTAAAAATAGAAGTATGTAATATTTCATTTCAAATGTAATAAAATTATACATACGTTAAGATATAATTTTATAGGTGTGTGTAATTAAGAGATTAAAAACGTGGAAGAAGGCAAATAGTATCCGACTTGACTTGGGCCAGGGAGCTGAAGTTTGTCGTCATCTCCTGTGTCTATTGCCGGAGGGCAGCTGTTTGGTGAGATGGTAGACATCTGGCTCTGGATTAGTCACTACACAGAGGTGACTTTAAACATCAACTCATCAGTCGGGCAGTGGTGGTGCAAGTCTCTAATCCCAGCACTCAGGAGGCCAAGCAGGCAGCTCTCTGTGAATTTGCGGCCAGTTTGGTCTACAGACCTCCGAAGCTAAAGAGAAACCCTGCCTCGATTAACCAAAAAACAAAACAAAACAAAAATAAAAACAAAAACCCCGGGGCTGGAGAGATGGCTCAGAGGTTAAGAGCATTGCCTCTTCTTCCAAAGGTCCTGAGTTCAATTCCCAGCAACCACATGGTGGCTCACAACCATCTGTAATGGGGTCTGGTGCCCTCTTCTGGCCTGCAGGCATACACACAGACAGACTATTGTATACATAATAAATAAATAAAATATAAAAACAAAAACAAAAACAAAAACCCATCTATTTGTCTATGGTTACTAGAGAAGTAGCATTGCTGCGGTGTGAGGACAATGTGAGGGCAGGTTGGGGCTGCTCTGCTGAGCACACTTCTGACTGTGAGAGTGGGGCTCAGCCAGGGGCGCCCCATTGCCATGCCCTACCCTGTCTTTACCTGCTCGCTCCTCTCCCAGGGCCGTTTTCTTCTCAGATGGAGAACATAGAAATTAAGGCCTTTTTCATCCTTTTCTTCCCCTTTACAAGTCATAGCAACTAAAAACAGCTTCCATCTAATCCTCCTACTCCCTTCTTGCAGCTTGACTTAGGAAATTCTCTTTCCCGCTTTACTTGCAGGGTCCTGTGAGTCAGCTAAGGGGACAGACAAGCCTGGGTAAGTCTTCCTCTTCAGTCTGTTAGCAATGTCTCTGGAGGCCTTGTTTTCTAGTCTTGCTTATGCAAAGAAATCTAAAAAATCCCCAGAAACATTCCTTGGCTAACCTTGCAATCAATAAAATCATGTTAATAAAATATACTTAATTTCTAATATTTCTGCAAATTAAGGGAACAAGTAAATAGACTCATTATTCATGGTTAAGAAACTTCTTGGTTAGAATGGACAGAATTCCAGAACTCAAACTGTTTTTTTTAAATATTATATAAAATGCATTTGCTTTGGGCAATATTTAAAAGAATGAAATTGCCATCCCTTTGATGACCAAAGTACAAGAAGCCCAGCCAGTTGGTGAGTTGGTGCCAAACTGTGCTTCATGCAGCCTGGCCAGTTCTAGCTCATATGGGACTGCTCATGTGAGCCAAAAGCAGTGCTCTTTGTTTCTGCAGCACCCAGGTCTGGCAATGACATGGTTTGCAAATTTATTGGTGTACAGAAGTGTGCCAAAATAGACCATAATGGAGTATAACAAAGGTTTATTTATTAGGGGATAAGTTCACAGAAATAGAAGGAATCCGCAGTCCTCTGCATACGCTGGGAACTGGAACCAAATTCAGCAGCCAAGTGGCCCACACATGCTTTTATAGTACATGAGACCACACCCAAAGTAGGCTGGTATCTTAAAGGCTATTGGCTGAAGGAGTTCCCACAGCATCAACCCCGAAAACATTCATAAATAAACAATATTATACAGACCAAGTATGCCATGTTTAGGAATATTTATGTATCCATGCAAAGGCAATGAATGAAAAAAATAGGCCATGAATTTGAAAGAGAGCCAGTAGAAGTATACAGTAGGGTTGAGGAAGAACAACAAAGGGATAAATGATGAAATTGTAATGTAAATCAAAAATAAAAGAGAATATAACTTATAAATAAGAAAACTATTACCCAAAAAATGTTCTAGATGCATAACATATATAATTTCATGAATTCTTATCAAATTATTCAATCTCTCAAATAATAATAAATATATGTATATATACTTATTATGTGTGTTATATATTGTATATTTATACTTAAAACTAAATAACTATAATAGTTATTATATATATTTTCTGAAACACTTGTAGTGAAACATATTGCTATATAAATTACCTTTTTATTGCTGTGTAAGAAATCGTGAAGATAGAGGCTTAAAATAGCATCACAGTTGTTTTAAATAACATCACAGATATGTGGGTGACAACTTCGTCTGCACATTCATTTGCGCGGGTGTCAAGTTCATCTGGACATTCTCTCAGTTCCATGGGTGCCAAGTTCATCTGACATTTTCTCCATAGTCTCTTGAGGTAGTAGAAAGCCAGGCATTTGCTGGGCAAGCTCTTATCTGGCCACACTCAAAGCAGTCCATTGCCTGGCTCATTACGGTTCATTGGTGGAATTCTGTCCTTGTAAGTTAGGAAGGAGGTTGCTGTTTCCTCACTGGCAACCAGCAAAAACTGCTTACCAACCTGGAATCTCTGGTATTGTATTTCATGACACACCTCCATCTCATAGTTTCAATATTATATAACGTACAAAATTTTGTCTGATTTTTCTAAAAATTTCTGTCTTTCTGCTTCCCTCTTTTTGCAGCAACTGGAAGACATCTGCCTTCTTTTTCTTTCTTTCCTTTCTTCTTTTATCTTTCTTTCTTTTTGTTCTCTGTGGCTAATGTAATTTTGTCCCTATCCAGCAATATCTCCAGTAAGCTGTTCAGTAGGAGGTGGCATAGTCATGTGACCCACCACATGCTCTGGGATGATATTGCACCATACATCTGCCTCCCGTCATTCTCCCACTTTCTGGGGGGAGCATAAATCTGTGAGCTACAAAGAATTGGCAGAATTAACGGTAAAGCCTGCAGCAGGCTGAACTCCAGGGCTTTGTCCTTATGCCACGTTCACCGTAGGGCTTGGTTTTTATTGATGGCCTTATGGAAATCAGCCAGATAATTGTACAGCCAGTCTGTGTGGGCCCCAAATACTGCTGTAAAATGTCCCACCTCAGAGGGCTCCAGCGCAAGCTTCCCACTTCCTCATCCCATAAAACAGCAGGTCCAGATGGTCAAGCATCGCATAAATGATGTTTCGTTATGCTCTACATATTTTTTGATTTGTTTGTTAGCTTGTGTTTGTTAGGGTAATCTGCCCTCACGTGTCATTTGCCTTCATGCCGCCTTCTCCTCTCCATCTCGTGAACACATTGAAGAAATGTGGTCACGCAGTATCGTCGCCAAACACCCATGGAAATGACAGTTTTTCTACTTCCTTGCGTTTTTCTCAGTTAATTGAGTTAAGTGGCTGTGATTCTCATAATAAGGCATCAAGGGAACTGCAGAAGATGCAAAATCAACTGAGAAAATGTCAGCCAGGCATGGTGGCTCTTGCCTGTAATCCCAGGATGTGGGTTTCTGAGGCAGGTGGGTTGCCATGCATTTCAGCTTCTTAGTGAGTTACAGGGCAGCCTGGTTACAGAATGAGGCTGACTCTCTCTCTCTCTCTCTCTCTCTCTCTCTCTCTCTCTCTCTCTCTCTCTCTCTCACACACACACACACACACACACACACACACACACACACACACACACACACACATACATACGAGGCCAGCCTGACTACAGAATGAGACCTTGTCTCACACATACATGTAGCTTAATCTGGTTACAGAGTGAGACACAGTCTACAGACACATACACAAAAAAGTAGAAAGAAAGATAAAGAAAAATATAAAAGGAAAATCATATCTGTAATAATAAAATACACAGAGATCACAAAAAGTCACATGAACAAAAATGACCTAATGCTGCCATGACAGGAGAAACAGATACGAGGGTTGTCCCACTGATCTTAAGTAGAGTAACCATGGCATGTGTTTCCTGGGCAGTCGGATATAAACATTGTTTTCTTTTCTGACAGCTTGTCTTCATGCTGATAAAACAGGGAGTAACCTTTCCTCCCGGCATTCACCTGGCCAGAGTTAAATTCCCAGAGTCAGCTCACAGATTCTAATAATCTCTAGTGTGTTTTGAATAGTGTGGATTATGGGCTTAACAACTTAAACCGCGTTTACTTGCTTATTCTTTAGGGAGAATTCACTGCACAGCACTGAGGTGCAGCTTTACAGTTATAAATCCAAAATTTGTCCAAATGACACAAGAATAATTTATAATGTGCTTGAGTCAATATCCCAGTATATCCCAGTTGTCAAAAACAATCTGGACTTGACTAATGAAGAATCTTTTCCTGGATCTCGTAAAGCTAGGAAAATCCCAGGTGTGTGTGCTTAGGTCCACATTCAAGCAAAGCCTGGTGGAGATCAGGTGGTGCTCATGAGGGAGCCCCAGGGCTGATTTTTTTTCCTTTAGAAGGCTTTTCTTAAAAGATCCCTGTAAGCCGGGTGGTGGTGGCGGCGCACACCTTTAATCCCAGCACTCGGGAGGCAGAGGCAGGTGGATCTCTGTAAGTTCAAGGCCAGCCTGGTCTACAAGAGCTAGTTTCAGGACAGGAATCAAAAGCTACGGAGAAACCCTGTCTTGAAAATCAAAAAAAAAAAAATCCCTGTATTCTCAAATACACAGCTCTTTATTCTTTTGGGCCAGAAGTATATTTATCTTGGATGCTACACCTCTTTTAACTTTTACTTGGTTGCATTTTAAATGAGACATAATATTTCTGCTATTCAAGATAGGTTACTGAAGTACGAAAAGAAAGCCAAACATGAAACTGCACAGTACAATGAGTGTGGACACATATTGTCTTCTGAAGCGTTGGCTTTGCCTTTTGCTCTGTACTATGTTATGAGAAGCATTGATGCTGTCATTTTGATGGGCTCTGCCTGAGATGGATGGCTCAGTTCTGACAAGTCAAAGCCTCCGTATGACATTTGAAAGTGTTAAAGTGAATTAAATGAACAGTAAAATTGTAAATGGGGACTAAGCCATAACTTCTCTCCCTGGAAGGGAGGATATTAGGGGTAACACGCACGTAGGGAACTACTTTTCCTGGTAATAAAATTAGGACAATAACAACCAACACAGAATGAATCCATTTTCATTGCCATTTGGCATAAAAAGAACAAGAGGAGCCTTCACCCTGCAAGCACCTCTTCTGCTAGGAATCTGCAATGCTGCCTTAGTGCAGGGGAAGCAGCTGTTCATCTGTTTTCATTTTGTTTTGTCTTCCGTCTCTATTGCCATTCTGTCAGTGCACGGCTCCATAAAGTTGTAGGTTTCTGTCAGGGAGACAACCAAGGCCGCGTGCTTTGGAAGCTAGTGTGCTAATCGTCTAGCTTGCTTGTGTGATGTTTTCTTGTAGCTAGAGGGGAAAGTAAAACTATGTGTGTGACACACGGGGAGGAATGTGCCACCAATACCGTGTGCAGAAAGTTTGCTCTCCTCAGTCTGTCTGCGTCCTTCTGGGGGATAAATGTCACGCCACTGCTTCCATTTCTTTTGCTCAAATATCTGAGACTTGTCAGGTGGTGGCTCCTGTCAGACACTGATGGAAAGCATTGCTGTAAAGCTGCTTCCTGGAGAGGGATTTATGTCTTGGTTATAAAGTAAACTTCTATAAAATTTGATCGGAAAGCATCTTTATGTGTTGGCAACCTGCCTGCTGTTAACACTCAGCACCGAGCTTTCCTTTTACTCAGGGCTGTGCCTGTCTTGTGTGTTTGCACATTTTCTTCACCTAAGCATGGCTCTTCTCCTTCAGAACAATTTGCCCACCAGTCTCCTGTAGAGAAGGACTGCACAGTCCACCCAACTCGCCTCCCTGTGCGAGGAGACCGAGCCTTTGGGGTATCTCTTTTTGGATATTTGAAACAACAAGGACCAAATGTCATTTAGCAGTTTTCCCTTTCCTACCCCAGGCATAGCTGCTGAGACATGTTTCTTATGAGACGGTCCTCAATGTCATCGAACAGCTTGGAGATTATCCCATTGCAGCAACTGTCCTTTCAGTTCAGTTCTGCCTTGTTACAAACTCTTGTTTCAACTTTTTTCTTTCCTTTCACCATATGGGTGCAGAGGACTGAAGTCAGACTTGACTGCAAATGCCCTTCCCACTGATGCATCTCGCAGGTCCTCTCTTTACTTCTTATGGTCATGCATTTGTGTTCTTACCTGTAGGAGGAGCGGGCCGCAAATGGTGTAGGAGGTTCTTCTCTTTATGTGTTGCTTTCATTGGTTGAAAAAGAAACTGCCTTGGCCTTTTGATAGGACAGCGTTTAGGTAAGCAGAGTAGAAAGAATGGAATTCTGGGAGGAAGAAGGCACTGTGGCAGATGCCATGAAGCTCTGGCCCAAGACAGACGTAGGTTAGAATCTTTCCCAGTAAGCCACGACCTCGTGGTGCTACACAGATTATTAGAAATGGGTTACATCAAGATGTGAGAGTTAACCAATAAGAAGCTAGAGCTAATGGGCCAGGCAGTGTTTTAATTAATACAATTTCTGTGTGATTAAGCTAGCCAGGCAGCGAGACACAGCCTGCCATTATTACTACTCTTACCTGCTGACATTTGTGATATTTGGTGGAGCCCATTCACATCTGATGTGTCCTGTAGTTCAGGATGTGTCATGTAGTGTTTCTCTTTAATATTAACTGAATGATGTAAGACAGAATGCCTATATTCCATTACAGCATGGTTTCCTTCCTCCCTCCCTCCCTTCCTCCATCCTACCCTCCCTCCCTTAATCAAACACTTATGCATTGTTGCTTTGAATTCTTTTGTGAGACCAGTCACGAAAACTTCTATACCTTTCAGCTTTTCTTAGGAGTTGGCATGTGTGATTACCATCCACAGAAAGGATCAGGAATTCTTTAAAGGGTAATAAAGTCTCAGTAATCTTTCACTTAGTCTGGAAATGGGTTTCTTGGTGTTTCAGTTATAGTCACTATTTCTGGGCTGTGGCATGATGATCAAAAGCAACTCAGAGAGGAAAGGGTTTATTTGTCTCACAAGTCCTGAATCACAGTTCATTGAGGGAAATCAAGGCAAAAGCCAGGCAGGAACTAGAGGCTAGAGCTGATGCAGGGCCATGGAGGAATGCTGTTCATAGCTTGCTCAGCCTGCTTTCTCACAGATCTCAGGACCATCAGTCCAGGGGCAGCCCCTTCCACGGTGGGCAGGGCTCTCTCCCATCAGTCACTTATTAAGAAAATACCTAAGGGTTTGCCGATCTCCCAATTTATGGAGGCATTTTCTCAGTTGAGCTTCCCTCCTCCCTGTTGACTCCAACTTGTGACAAATTGACATAAAACTATACAGGACACTTGGTGTTCAAAAAGAAACTGAACAACAAAGTTATTTCTTTGCATTTCTTCTTAAAATAAGGAGACAAATAAAAGAGCAGCTAGTGATTATTTGTGAGCTATGCCACAAGCCGTACCGCTGCCAAAATGCCACCTGTGATCAGGACACAAACATTCTTTCCAGCTCACGTCATTGGCTTGGTAAGATTCCATTCTCCCCAGACCTGAGTGGCCGAGGGAGCCAGAGGGAGGCAGCCAGGTTCTTAGTGCACCTGTCCCTGCTCTGTAAGTTATGTGTCTTCTGCTTCTACTGGAATCAGAGGAAACCTTCTCCCCAGAGAATCCCTTGACTGGTTTCCTAGGTGCAAGAAGACTCTTTTTCAGCTAGATGTGCACAGTATTTCTCTGTGTGCCCTAGCCAAGTCAGTTGTTGCCTTGACTGAGGGGCTGTTTCTGTGGGGGAATTTTCTCTGTAGGCCGTGTATAATTTCCAGATACTTAATGATCCATTTTGTGGATGCTGAGGTCAAGTATCATTATTTTCTGCTGGTAGCATATTGTCTTCAGACTATAATTTAATATACAAATTTATTGAAGTAATAGCAGCCAAGGAATGAGTCTAGTAGACAATATTTCTAATTCTTTATAGTCAGCATAGGAACAACTGAACTATTCTTCTGTATGGAAGAGATGGCTAATGTGAGACTTTGATCTTATGTGTACTTTCTTCTTTCAGAACCATTTTGCTGAGATGTATTTTTCCTAAACATTTGTTCATATACCAGCAAAAATAAGCTTAACTATTATCATCACATACAAGTTGCTAATAAAGCCATACCTAGATTTGCTCCCTTCGCATGTATTTCTGAAGTTATGGTATTTGGGGGTGGTGGTGCTGGAGAGATGGTTCAGCAGCCACCAATGCTTGCTGCTCTTGAAGATTACCCAAGTTTGGTTTCCAATACTCAGGTCAGGTACCTCACAACCACCTGTAACTTAAGTTTTTCGGGGATTTGTTGTCACCTTCTGGCATCTCCAGGGACTGTGCTCATGTATACCCGTGCATAATTAAAACTAAAGTAAGATTTTTAAATTACAATATGATTTTTAAGAAAAAATTTAAGATCTAGGAAATATTTAATAATGATTTTTTTCTAATTTTATTAGATAATGTAACCGGGAAATATTGATAGTTGAGTTCTTCATATACAAACATATCAAAAATTATATATTTTCTCCATCAAACCTTTAATCAAAGCAACTTTAATCACAAATTTCTGGCTAGAGTATATTTTTCCGAAGTGCTTTTTATGAATCAGTGGGTCAGTAATGCAAGATGTGAAGTTTCATATATAGGCTCTGAAAAGTAAACAATGTGACTCTTTCCTTTGGCACAGTAGCCCATACCGAGTGGAGAGCCAGTCTCTGAAAGTTCTGAGATATTCAGAGGCGGAGACAGCGTGGTGTAATAAACTGTTGATAGAGCCGAGTGCAGATAGCCTATCCTCTTGGCTGCTCATCACTGCAGGAAGCTGGAACAAGTCATTCAAGTACTTTAACAACTCCTGGCTCACTTCCCTCTTGCCCGAAAGTTGACCCTTTCCTAGGCTCAACACCAGGATCCAACAGCCGCAGATCAAATAGGTTTTGGGCGAACATCTGACCATGGGCAGAATTTTCTCCTTGTCATTATTTCTTGAACACTCTAATATATTCATTTCCACAGCACCAACACTGCATTCAGCTCAGCATTATGGGTAATCTAGAGATATGTAAAAAAATGAGCAATTACGCTACCATTTTGTACAAGAAACTTGATTATCAGTACAGCTTGGCACCAAGAGTAAGGGGTTTTGAAATCAGAAGCAAGAAGGGGACGGAGAGGATCCCATTCCAGGACGTTCTTGTTTGGTTCTCTGCATAGCAGTTGGATAAACATGAGAAGGTAATGCTAAGGAGAGAGACGCGAGCTTTAGGTGGAAGAAATGGTTTAAAAGACATTTTCAGGAAAATCTTTTCTGCTTTTACCTTTACTGAGATTTCTAAAGGTGACACGAGTCAGAAGTACTGAGAATGGGGTTGTGGAGAGGTTAATATCTAACTTCAGTGTGGAGGTCAAGATGCAGGAAAACATGACGCAGCAGATATCTGAAAATTCAGATATGGAAGCAGCAACCCAAAGCCATCCAGATAAGAGCTTCTGTTGTGCCTCTGTTTGAGGAAACGGAGAGAGTTCATGTGAGGGTCTTGGTTGGTAGTGACTGGCCCTGCACTTACGGAGTTAGCCATTACCATGTGACCGCCATATGCAATCAACTCAGTTCTCTTACTTTTAGCACCGACAGCTTCTCATGGACAACCAGGAGTTGTAAGACAACTCATTCAAGCAGAAGGACTGTTTATTGCATTTGAGCCACAGTTTATCTGAGAAGTAAACTCCTGGACTGAGTTTTTATAGTGGCTGAATTTTTAAAATGCCACATTGAATTCCTATCAAATGAAACTCTTGCTCAACATCATTGTCTAAGGAAACACTTGTCTAGAAAGTTCAGTTAGATTCCTCAGTGTGGTTGTGACAGTCACAGACAGCATGGCGTCAGGCTTCCTGTCCACGCATGTATCTCTTGACTTCTCTCAGTATTCTTGAGCGCTTCTTCATCGAAGGATCTATTGATACCCTGGTTTCATGCACTAAACCCCTTTCCTATTCAAAGTATATCCACTTTTAATATCTACCTCCATGGCCCCTTGGTTACAAAGCTTCCTCTATTTTGGGAAACATGTATTTGATATTATATATTACTCTTGTATCCATGATCCAGGTGCTTCTCCCACCCTCATCCTTAAATTTTATTTCATGTGTATTCATAGTTAATATATATGTGTATATATTTGCAATGTATTATCTTCTTCACAATAAATTTGAACCCACCATGGTAGTGATTATGTCATTATTTTTCCCCTGAAAAGAAACAGGGCAACAGACCAGATCAGGCAGAGAGTTGGGAGACAGGTCTTTGCGTGGCTGCGTGGAAACATGCCTAAGCATTAGCCCAGGGGATCGAGTTCATGTTTCTGCAGTGTTGACATTCATCCAGTTTTTCTACAGAAAGGAACCAATGGAATGGTTCACTATTGCAGAGTGGAGATATCAGCTTAGTTCAGACAATTAGAGCTAGGGAGTTCAGTGGACTCTGCTCACTGCAGAGATGACTGCTCAGTCTGCATGCCCAGCAGTGACAATCTCAGGACGAAGGCACGAAGGGTTCCTTTTAAGTCCATGTTGGAAGACTGAAAGTCCAGTGTCACTGTAGCGTGGCAGCGTAGCAGCGTAGCAGCAGCAGGGTAGGTGTGTTCACCAGCAGAGAAAGAAGGAAAACAGACATAAGGCAACGTCACCTACTTTGGGGGAAGGTCTACCCTTTCCACTACTCCTTAAAGGAAAGAATATCCCATACCCTTGCATAGGCATTTCTCTTAATTGACTGCAGGCTAAACAAGTTGACAACCAAACTCAAACTACACAGGCTCTCCAAAAAAGGGAATCCCAAGTTAAGAGTGAAATTCAAACACTTTCATACATTTCTTTAGAAAGGGAAAAATAATCTCATATGCCAAGTATTAAAAGCTTAAAAATACCAATTAACACAGAACTATATTACATTTAGCTTCCGGATCAAGCTTTATGATATTTCCTTCCTACCATTTTAAAATTTTATTTATTGATTGATTGGTTTTGGTTTTTCGAGACAGGGTTTCTCTGTGTAGCTTTGGAGCCTGTCCTGGAACTCACTCTGTAGACCAGGCTGGCCTCGAACTCACAGAGATCCGCCTGCCTCTGCCTCCCGAGTGCTTGGATTAAAGGCATGTGCCACCACCACCCAGCTCTTTCTTGGCAATTTCAAGAGTTATTATTACTTTTAGACAACATTGTAATACATGTCTGCATGGGTATGTACATGTGTGTGCAGGTGCTAGAGGACAGAAGAAGACACCAGGTCCCTTGGAGCTGGAGAGAGAAATGACTGCAAGTTGCCCAACATAGGTGTTGGGAACCAAACTTGGGTCCTCTATGAGAGCAATCAGTACTTTTAATGGCTGAGCCATCTCTCCAACCCCCTCTATCATTTTTAAATACACTCAGTTTTCATACTTCATGTGCTAATGATTTTTCTACTTTTACGGTATGAATAAGATACATTTCTTCAGAAAGGTATATCAGTATTTCTCCTAGCGGCTAACGGTTTTAGGAAGTAGCTATTATTAGGAAGGGCACACATCTGACTTCCTCCCTGCTGGAGGCTCAGACAGTATGGTGGAGATAAGACTTCCCGGCAGCCTTGCTCCCTTAGACTCTTCTACCTTGCCTGCTGAGCTGGCCCACTGTGGTCCATGGTAGGAAGGTGTGGGATAGGAGGAGCTTAGGATGCCATGTGTTTACATCCTTAGGGTTACCAGCCAGTCTAGATCCTCCAAGGCATGAGATGGGGTCAGGCTGTCATTGGGAGGTGAGCAGAAGGAAGGAAATGTTGATGGTATGCTTGTCACTAACTCAGGATGACTTTTAGGCAAAGTATGGGCATCACTGTGGGCAACCTGCACACCTCTGTGTGCACCCCCTGTGTGGGGGCTGCAACCTAAGTACCAGGGTGCCTTGGCGAATCTGCCTCCATCTGAAGTACACAGTGACTGTATGCCCTCCAGGATGCTGTGGCGACTCTGCCTTTGTCTGAAGTACATATGCACACTCTTTTCTTTTCCTCGTTCACGGATAGATTGTTTCTAAGTCATTCTCAGGACTGATTGTAAATGTTCTTTTGGCATATGGACTTTGGCCCAGGAGTAATTCTGCATCTACTTTCTTCAACCCTCTGCCCTAACTTTTGCTAAAAGGGAGTTTTAAATGTGTCTTACCCAAGCAAATTTATATTTAATGCTTCATTATTATATTAGAATCAGATCGTCTTGTGGTAAGAGTGCCCATTTCCTCCATTCATGAATGTAGCTGTGTGGCTGTTTTCCCCAGGAATAAAAAACACTTTATCCCAATTTCTGGGTCTAAGGGGTGCTAATCTCAAGTTGATAAACCCCTAAAGATTCCTCTTCCTGCTTCCCCAAGAAGACACACACTTTTCAGGGCCCACTTCCCTCTAGTGCACCTTCAGGGCTAGAGAGGGAAGAGTATGGATGCTTACCAAATGTTTGATCCTGTCTCCTAAAGCAGAAGAATGCTCAGGGGCCCTTTCAGCTTCAGAGTGTGTTTTAGTCATTTTCCCTTCTCCCCGACCACCGGTCCTGAAGCCAGGCCCATTGTACTGCGTGTGCAAAAATGTGCTCCAGAGACCAGAAATGCCATCCATTTTGTAAAAAGCACAAACAAATCTCGTTAATAATAGCTTTTCTGGGAATGACGGTGTAGGTCATTTAGAATATGCGACCCTGTTTTAGAAATGTCCAGACCAAAGTACAAAATGCTGCTTGCGTTCAGGAGAGCAGGGGCTCGGCGTGCCCAGGAATGCGGTAATGGCTCGCTGTCCGGTGTTAGCTGGGACCAACAAGGCAAAGCACTGGAGTCCCTGCGCTGTGGTTCTTTCCTGTGCTTTCTGGCCTTGCCCTCCTAGTGTCTCCCTGGCTTGTCTTTTTGGAACTCATGGTTTTAGGCCATTGTACTATGTTTTCACTCCATTCATTCCTTAAGCTGCCAAGACCTATTCACGTCCGCTGGAACCTGTTCTTTTGTGTCCTAGTTGCCGTCTTCAGAGCATATTTTGACTTTCATTTTTAAGAATTTATGTTAACTTATCAAGTATTTTCTTTACCTACAAAGCCAAATAAATGGCTTTTCTCCTTTGGTTTATGAATACAGCTGATGGCAGGAGATGTCTCAGAAACGCAGGGATAAAAATCTATTTAGCCCATTTTCATTGTTCACTCGACTTACTTCTGGGTGAAATTGCCCCCCCCCCCTGAACAGTTAAGTTTTCTCTTGATTCTTTCAATTGATCAGCATGAACACAAGCTTAAAATACCCTAAATAAAAATGGTAACCTTGAAATGCACTTATGCCTTCCTTTCTTCATACTTTGTCTCCCATGGCAACCACCCATGCCCTTTGCTTCCTGTTGTTGTCGTAAGAGTTCATGGATAAGTCAGTAGGGCCTCACATTAGCGCTAAGGATGGAGCACATGAGGATTTTTTTTGTCTTTATAATATGGTGTCTGTTATAGTGGCTGTGATGGTTTTATGAGTGTATATAATTACCAGAATTCTGCATAAATATGCTGACAATCTTGTTGTCAGATGTTTCTGTCCTGTCCGGTTCCCGCAATCATTAAGTCCCCCAAAAAATCACACAGAGGTCTACATTATTTATAAACTGATTGTCCCATTAGCTCAGACTTCTTATTAACTTTTATAGCTTATATTAGCCCATTATTCTTGTCTATGTTAGCCACATGGCTCGGTACCTTATTCAGTGAGGCAGTCACATCTTACTTCTGTGGCTGGGTCACGACTGCAGAATGCGTCCTCTTACCAGAATTCTCTTGTTCTCATTGCCCCGCCTCCACTTTCTGCCTGGTTGCCCCACCTATACTTCCTGCCTGGCTACTGGCCAATCAGCATTTATTTAAAATATAATTGACAGGATACAGACTATTGTCTCCCCAGCCCCAGTTCTTACATCTTCTAAGATCTGACAAGAGAGTGCTTTGCTCGCCTTTTCCCCAATGAACACTGGTTAAGGTAGGATGCTGATGTTGAAGCTGAATTTCTTGGTCTTGTACAGCATCATCAGGTCTCTCTGCTGCTTGCCTTTAAGCAACTAACTGTGAACACGCATATCCTTTAAATTACTTAGTGTTTATTTACCCCTTTTATCTTCTTTCAGTGTGAATGCTTGTGTTTTTTTATTTTTATTTTTTTCACTTCCTTGAAATTTCCTATTGTGGTTTTTTTTTCTTTTTTTTGTTTCTTCATCTTTTCCATTCTTTCTGTTTCCTTCTGGAACTTTTTTTAGATGATATATTATAACTTTTAGCCCTCTCCCATAATTTCCATCTTTCTTCCCATGCAAAATGCGTTGGCAGAATTTCTTCTTCCTTTGTGAGGGTTTGAATAAAGTGCTTTTAGGGTATCTCTGGAGTGAAATATCCTAACGACTGTTTCTAGACAGTTGGTTAAGTTTTATTGTTATGTTTTTCTAAAGAAGCTGTCCAGCATGTCTGCCCACAAAATTGGTTTAGCTGGAACTTTTCAAGAACACTTATGAAAGTAGCTTTTGAAAACATGTCTGTTAAATATCAAAAAATAAAATAAACCTAGACAAGTCCCACTTATCATATGCCTCCTGTGTGTGCTGTCTATTGTAAATGACAAACTATCTAAAGTGTTTTATATTTATTTTATATCAATTTAAAGTTAATTTTTGTTTAGTTGCTGTTTATTGGATAGTGCTTACAACTGTGCGGGCCCAAACCTTATGCTTGCTACCGGGCCCTTCAGTCTTACATGGGTAATGTTTATCCTGGAAATAGTTTTGTTAACAGAGCAGCGGATCTCATTTTCATCATTCCCAAGAGCCTTAACTTATTCATTAATATATGTGTATATGCCCATATATCTTCATATGTGTATATGCCCATATATCTTCATATGTGTATATGCCCACATATCTTCATGTGAAGCGATATTTTAAAAGCATGAAAAATCTTAACTTGTCACTTATTTTTGCTGTTTTATGATAGACTGTAAGATTTAGAATCATGTGCCAGTCTATTTCCTGTTGCTATTGCAACATTCCTAAGGCTGGACACCTCTAAAGAAAAGAGGTATATTTGACTCGCTGTTCTAGAGCTGAAAGTACAAAACCAAGTGGCCTTATCAGCTTGCTACTTGGGTTGTATGTGGCTTCACCATGGTGAAAGTGCACACAAGAAGGATAGGGCACGTGGTGAAACCGTAAGCCAGGCTGGCTTTTTCATAAGGACTTACTCTAATGGGAACTGGGTAGGTTTCCTATAGAATCCCACTAATCCTTCCCAAGGGCAACTATACAACAGTTATTGCTAAATTGCCAGTGTAAGGTGCACCAAGACATCCAAAGACACGACTTTCTCAGCTGTTGTTTAAATGAGGATGGAATAAGGGATCAGCTGGAGCCAGGCATTGCCAGCAAGCCAAATATTTGTCCATCAAGAGGTGTTTGGTGAGTCCGAGGCATCAGCCACCTAGTTTGGTAATGAAGCTGAGTTGGGTTGCAGCCAGCCCCATTCATCATCTGCTCCTGCTTTCAAGCAGTCGTGGATATTGATGTAATTAGGACCAAAAATATAAAACTTTAATATGAGCTATTTCTTGCCTGGCACTTGGTGGAAAATGACTCTGATTTGTACTGCAGTTACAGCATGCCCACTGTATCACCCTCTGCTGCGCTGTTAGGAAAATGACTCACTGCTGTGTGAACACAGTGGTCGGGTGCACATGTCCTCGCTCAGGTGACTTCCGCAAGGTCACACTATTTCAAATGTCAGCAACAAGCCAACATCTTATAGAATTTTCAAGCAAGGATCAGAATGACACTTTGCTATGAAGACTTGCAATATAGAAAGAAACAGCCCATGTGTATTATTTCACAGCTCTTAACACATACAAGCTTCTCACCCCTCTCTGGTCTGCTCTTCCAATAGCCATTTACTTGTCGTGCACAGTTTCAAATGGAGCTCTCTGTTCCAGGTTGTCTGTCACTTGCAGGTTACCATGCCTGGATCAAGCAGACAGAATAGAATAAGCTCCTGTCACTGGGGAATGGGAAAGGTGCGGTCCTTAGCAAAAAGACTACAGTCAGAACACTTTCCCAGATAAAGAACAGCAGGAGATGCGAGGAAAAGTTAATCAAGCACTACTGAGGCCATAAGTCAGAAAGTAAGGACAAGGGTTGATTGAGGGTGACTGGGAAGACCTAGAAAAGACAAGGGTTGATGGAGGCTGATTGGGAAGAACTAGTAAAGACAAGGGTTGGTGGAGGCTGACTGGGGAGTCCTAGCTGCCTCTGGAGACTTCTTCCCTGCTTAAGCTTTCCATGTGGGTCAGGTGACTTAGGTTTTGAGTGCAAACATCAACCATAGGTGTAAACAAGGCTTGGCCGTTCTGGTCCTTGCACACACAAGCTTAATATATGAACTATAGTTGGAAGGGAAGGCTAATGCCAGAACCACGTGGAACACTGGGTCAAGACTGCACAGAAACATGGTATTGCCCACACACCTCTAGTATCTTGTTTTATGTCCCAATAAATAGTAGGTATTTTTTCCTTTTAAGAATGATACATTATCATTATACAGGATGACAGGATGGCTGGGTAGGTGATGCTACTTGCTGACAAGCCTGATGACCTAAGTTTGATCGCAGAAACCCAAGTGGTGGAAAGAGACAGGGAACCCTACAATTTGTTCCCTGACTTCCAAACATGCACTATGGCATGTGCATAGTGCACACATAGACACACACACAGATGCACACACACACAGAGACACATACACAGAAACACACAGATATACATGTAGACACACAGACACATGCACACAGATGTGCACAGACACTCATAGGCATACACACACAATGTAAAAATAAGGCTAATAATCTGTGCATAATTTACAGCAAATATTTACACATTAGGAAGCATCTTAAAGTATAAAAATCAAGATAATTAATTGTGGTAAATTATATTATATAAACCAAAGATATTAACATTTTTATCAGCAAGTTCAATTAATATGTATCAATTTTAAGTCTAGGAAGACTGTCTACATTTGATGTATTTTGAGTGTGAATATTTTAATGAAATGGAGTTCAGTGGGAATGTTTTACCATCACATGTTCCTGTACTTTGATTTAGTAAATAAACATAATTTTGTTATTTAGGAAATGTGTAGATGGTGTTCCAATTAATTATTTTGAAGAGCAGACCTAAGATCTATTTGAAGCCTGCAGATGTAGCTGTTACTATAAATTAGATCATCACCTGGTGGCTATTTGAGTCTACGTATTTGGATGTCTCTAACTCTAATTGCTATGGCCCTGAAGTCTGTTAGATCTGGTACACAGCGAGGAAGACAGGGTTTTGGTCTTTGGATTCAACAAACCTGGTCTCTAGTTTGGGCAGTCATGAGGCCAGATCAGGTTTCCCAAATGCTCTCAGGACTGTTTGATGTGATGTGTGTGTTAGAGCATCTCCTTTGGGAAGTAGATGCTCTGTAAACACCAGGTCCTTCTCTCTTTGTCCCCGAGTTGCCCGCATGTGTTTTGATTGTCATCCTTTATCCTGGTTGTGTTCCAGAAGGCGTTCTGCATGGATGGCAGCTGGAAGCCCATCGCCATAGCCAGCTCTTCACCACTTAAGCAATTACCTGGGCATTAAGTAATGAAAATTTTGGTAAGGAAAAAGCAGACAAAAATAGTATATTTCTTAAAAGGTCACCCTCATCTCAACTGGATTTTATAATAAATGGTATGATTATTCTCTAAATGTCTCTGGCTTGGACAGACATCTGTTTTCCCATGGTTTGTCTTTATTTTAAAGATAAGTAATCAGGAGCAGAAGGAGAGAGAGCACGAGCAAGGAACTCAGGACCGCAAGGGGCGCACCCACACACTGAGACAATGGGGATGTCCTATTGGGAACTCACCAAGGCCAGCTGGCCTGGGTCTGAAAAAGCCTGGGATAAAACCAGTCTCGCTGAACATAGCGGACAATGAGGACTACTGAGAACTCAAGATCAATGGCAATGGGTTTTTGATCCTACTGCACGTACTGGCTTTGTGGGAGCCTAGGCAGTTTGGATGCTCACTTTACTAGACCTGGATGGAGGTGGGTGGTCCTTGGACTTCCCACAGGGCAGGGAACCCTGATTGCTCTTTGGGCTGACGAGGGAGGGGGACTTGATTGGGGGGAAGGGGGAGGGAAATGGGAGGCGGCGGTGGGGAAGAGACAGAAATCTTTAATAAATAAATAAATAAATAAATAAATAAATAAATAAAAGAATTGTTAAGGAAAAAAAGATAAGTAATGTGCATTTTTGAACAAGACTAACAGTCTGCCCGTTCTCTCCATGCCATTGGTAATGCATTATTTTACTTGGCTCAGCCTCTCTTGTTCTCCAAGTGTCTATTTACCACAGAAGTTATGCCTTTGAGGGCAAGGTCTGGTGCTATGCATCTTTTCAGCAGAGACTAAATAGAACACAGTCTTCTGGTGGCTGAGATATTGGCTGACATTATTCTCTGAAACTATAAAAAGCTTTGAAAATACTGAAGAGTCAGGTCAAAGAATCAATTCTGGGTTTGTCTCAGACAAACAAGTTTCTGATTAACCAGGAAAAGCTTTTATGTTATGGCTGTTTTAATGGGAAAGGATACACTTCTTGAGACAGGGTCTCATCACCATGTAGCCCTGGGTAGCCTGGAATTCACAATATAGACCAGGTTCGACCTCACAGGATTTCATGTCCTCTCTCTCTAGTTCCAGGATTGATGGCATGCACTATCTGGCCCAAATACCTTTACTGGTTTCATTTCTATCCAGTTTTTCTCCATGTGATAATAATATGTTTTGATTTCCATATACTTGCATGAACTTAATGTACAATTAGTTGCTTGCTATTGGTTCACATTCTTAATCTGGACTGCATGTACTGTGTGGTCTGTTAAAAGGAGAGACAGTGAGAGGAATTCTGTGATGACAGAAGAGCTGACTGGTCCTAAGGATGTGTGTGTCAATTGCTAAGAATGTCATTTTATCATTGACCTTCAGCTGGAGAAATATCTGCTGGAGAGTCTGGAGATTAGAGTAAAGCAGAAGATTCACTGAACTTTCACTGTTTCTGTTAAAGATTATTGATTGTGAAAAGGCAGCGCTATAATTTTGCACCTAAAATACGACAAAATGCAGTCTTACATGTTTGTAATTAGAGATATTTCACCATATCATCTGTAATTATGTTTTCCAGAAACCATATATGAGGAATACATCCATCTCGTGCTACTTGTGTTTCCTGCTAAACAGTCATTTCCTAACTGAGGCTGGCATTCATGTCTTCATTTTGGGGTAATTTCCTCTTTAATTATAACTGTTACTATGTCAACAGCATGCTCATTTGTCCTTGAATTTCTTCCTGTTGGAAAGTCACTGTGTTCGGCTTCCTAGAGGTCTTCACCATTCAGGGCTGGACATGCCGGTGACTGTGGAGATGCTTAGGGAACTTAACTAACCGAGGATTTCTGCACCTTGGCAGTATTCCATGTGTATATTCTATTCCCCAAAGCAATCAAGCTTCTTGCTATAAATACCCCATTTACTGATATCATGCATGTGAATTGTTCCCCTTAAACAGACTCTCATTGGCCGACATATGTTGTTCATGACCTTTCTGAGAATAACTGTGTTTCCTGAGCCTTTATGAATCACTTGACCATCACTTCATCAATGTGTCCTTTATTCTGGATATTAAATTTCAGTTTTAACCAAAGAGAATAAATTTGTGATCATCCATCTTATATTAAGTCTTCAGTGACTCTGAAATAGTCCTAGCATCAGAATAGTGTGAGCACAGTGAAAGAGGCATGGTTACCATGCTGTAAGGGACATTTCCCCTCACAATTGTCACATGGAAAAGATCAGTGCTTAAGGTTTTATACTTACTAGCCCCCAAACTCTCATGGAACTTGTACTTCAAGAACATTTATTGAGCATGCCGCACATCCGATGTTCTTCCTGTTTCACTGTGACCAACTGCGTGTGGTTACTTACAAATGATCTAATTAGCCTCTCTCTAATCCTCAAGGTTGGACAGTCCTCCTCGAATTAGCTCAGAGTATCAAAGTTGTACTGTATGCTTGATGTTTCTATTCACCCACTGAGCAGTTGAGTGCAGAGACAGAAAAAGCCTGGGCTTTTCCCCCTTGTGGGAATAAAAATGAACTTGGCCATGCTCTTGCTTAGATACTCAGTCAGACAACAGCATCCTCTCTCAAACGCCTGTCTTTGTGCTCTCTTCCAGCTGTGTCAGTGTAGGTCTCCCTAAAACAGAGGCCAACTGGAGGGATGTACTAAGTGATCTAGAATATATTGAATCTCTTATTAAAGTAAGTATTCATTTTCCTTTTCCTTTTGTTTAAAGTTCATATTTGATATCTCTTATTTGTATAGTGATTTTTATTCTGAGAATTTCATACATGAATATAGTAAAATATGATCATTTCTACTCCCCATTTCGCTCCTCTTAAGTTCCTCTCTTCTATCTTTCCACTGTGTCCATGCCCTACGTTGTATGTTTTTTTCTTGATTTTTGATGACCTACTAAGTCCAATTAGTGTTGCCGTATGTACATGGCTACATGGCCATCCACAGGAACACAGGAAAATAAGAGTGAAAATGCCATCAAAAGAGAATAATTTTTCCTCCCCCAGTAGCTACTAGGTACCAACAAGTCCCATGGGAGCAGAACCAGGAGAGCACATCCCCATCTCCGCGGTCATCTTGGCAGACTAGATCTTGTGCAGGGAACAACGTGCTGTGTGCTCATGCATGTGGCAGCCACATCACATCCAGAAGACAGTGTTTCATTGTACTCCTCTTCACCCTCTGCCTTTCAGATTTCTCTGCCTCCTTTTCATCAGCATCCTCTGAGCCTTGGCAGGACAGGCTGCCAAGGTATGGCTGATAAAGTTATCTCATTTAGTGCAGAGTAATCGATTTCTTCTTGGTAGCACTTTGACTAATTATGCCTCAGCACTGGTTGCTTCCCACTGAAAATAAAGAAGTCTCTGTGGCCAAGACTTGTAGGATACCGGGCCTGTGAATACAACCATAGATATATAGAAGGTAATTTGATAGCATGGCCATTAAGAAAATATCAGTAGCAGGTTCTACCCTAAGGTGTATGACCTACCAGCCATGGGCTTTTGATCAAGATTTTAGTTCTAGGCATGAGGTTTCTTAAAATCTGTTAGTTATCCAAAATAGTCTTGCCACAGCCATATCTTGCATGGCTGGTTGCTATTGTGGTATGTAGGAGTCATGCGGGAAAGATAATTGATGTCATTTTTCCCCAGAAGAACATATGATGGCTATAAGGTATGTGTCTCTTATGTTTTGTTATAAGCTCCCATGAAATAATACCATTTGAAATAATAATACTTGTGAAGAAACACATGAACTTTGCAAAACCTCCTAAGGCATTTCTTTCAAGTTCGAATTATTGTGAAAACTTATACCTTTATCAAAGTTAAGAGCCTGTGGCTAGACAGGCCCTAGACTCTGGTGAAGAACTTGTTACTCTCATTCTGCTAAATGTATAGCATGAAAATGACTCCTAATGACTTATCATTAAACCCATAGAGTAGCGCATTCCCCAACCCTCATCAGAGAAGCTTCTTTTGTGGTAAATGGTGATTACTACAGAGATCCACAACTGGTCAAGGAATAGAGTGTGAGAGACAAAAGAATGCTCAGCCCTAAACACAACATCTATATGATGCATCCCCTTCCCCATGGGATTCTTTGAAGAAGAGTTATTGGAAAAATTGTAAGAGTCCGAGGCAGCAAAATGACAATAAGGAAACAATGTTTTTCAACACAACAGAGCAGCTATCCATATGAACTGATAGCAGTTATGATAGCATCCTCAAGACCCACATAATCTCAAGCCAAATAAAATCCCAGCCAGAAGGGCAGAGGTTGACATGAAGTTCACTCCAAGCCAAGGAAATACTAGCAATTAGTAGTCTCTGAGAGCAGGAGAATGGGTTTTCTTTAAGGGTGGGCCCTGGAGGGTCATCCAGCTCCAGGGCAGGGTCTCACACCTAGCAACAGTATATGGGTGGCACTTCATGGGGAAAGGAAAAAGGAAAGAAAAGATGAAGACACAAAGCTGGGTGGATAGGAAAGGGGTGCGGACATGGAGGGAGTTAAAAGAAGAGTAAATTTCAAAAAAGCATACAAAATTTTCAAGGAATTACTAAAGGATTCAAAAGTCAATGCAATTTCTAAGTAATACAACTAAGGATCTCTATTCTTCACAAATCAGAGATGCTCCCTCCTTATCTGGAAAGCAGATTCCATGAAGGGAACCCAACGTGACATTAGCTCTGGAATGCGATACCATTTCTGGGCATTGTAGATTTTCTTCTTTTGCCTAGAGTCAACAGTATCCTAGGAGCAGTCTCTACTGAAGCTAGTCAGGAAAGTCAGGAATATCATTCTAACTGACAGTACTGGGGGTATGTGTTGTCCCCATGGGCCAGTGTTTTCCAACAGAAGCCAGGGAACCTGGTCTGAAGAAGTGAGGAATACAATGGAAGGTCTGTAGAGGTCCTGAACACTAAGATGCTGTTAGGATCATAGCTCACAGTAGCAATTCAGACTACAGGCAAAACATCTCAACAGGTGGCCGACTGCATATTCAAACAGAGTACTTAAGTAGGACAAGAATCTCCCAGTATAATAGCTATCATACTCAGCTACAAGGAAAACTCATTAATCATACCAAGAAGAAGGAAGTCACAATCAAGACCATTATGAGTCTTAAATTAGTATCGAGTGAAGCCAATATGATGAGAAATATAACTGCTAATTCCAAGAGCAATATTAATGACAAAAGAAAATTCATGAAGAAGAAACATTGATTCTTAATATATATGCACTGAGCAACAGAGTCTCAAAATTCGTGATACAAAAATTTAACAGCTCAAAGGAAAAACAAATTTATGATTACAGTTGTAGATTTCACTGTCTCCAGCCCAATAACTAACTAAACTATTAAGCAAAAGATAGAAACCATGAGAAAACAAACTAATAGGATTTACTTTATGCATTCTACTCAATGGCATCAGAACAAACTTTCAGCAATTCCCATAGAATGGTTACCAAGACTAATTAAATACATTCTCAGCCACAAAGTCAGGTTCATGAAACTCACCAAAACTGATCATGCAGAAAGTATGTTTAAAACACAATAGAATCAAAATGTAGATGAAAAAAATGAAAAAAAAAATACATCAGTAAAGTTCCCCAAATTTACAAGTTACATAATATATTTCTAAATAGCACAGGGGTTGAAGACTGATTCTCAAATATAGGGAAAAATGCATAAAACTGAGTAAAATGAAGTCCAATCTGTTAAGATGTGAGCTGCTAAGGATGAGGAAACTTAAAAATTTGATCAATGTGCTAGAAATGAAGGAAAGTGCTAAGATCAAAGCAGCAACCTAAGTTACATCTCCCCAAGTTAGAGGAGTCACAAAATAAATTCAACACAAATAGAGGGAGGAAGAGAGTTGATCTCGGAGAAGAAATTAATGAAACTGAGAGCAGGAAAGTGGTGGGCAAATCTGTGAAGCAAAGGGGTATTAATATGAAAAAATCAGTCAAATTAATGAACATCTAATAATAAGAGAGAGGAAACACAGCATCAGTACTAGGGGTACTAGGTGGCTCTTGGCACAGAATCTGTGGTAATCAACTTTATTATCATTTCCCTTGTTATCTTGTTATAACCTCAAATTCTGCACCAATGACCTACAGAAAATTCGCTGGTTCTTCAAACACAAACACCCCAAACATAGCAATAATGAAATTGATGGTTCTAGTAACCATCTATTTAATGATGTTCCTAGTCTCTTCCAGGGCCTGGGAGGAAGGAATCCCCTCCCACTCAGCTTGGGAGACTGATCTTACCCTGATGTATAATGTGATACCAAGACAAGGGACTCTCATACCCTTAGTATAAAATTCCTCAATTAAAATAATACCATTCAGATCTTTCAGTGTATAATATAAAAAGAATATTATCAATATAAGGGATTTATTCTAAGTATGCAAATATTTTCATTATTTGAAGATCAATCAATCAATCCAACCTGACACATCAGGAGGCTAAAAAGAAAATCATATCAATTGATTTAGAAAAGACGTGATTAATACAGCACCTCTTGTACAGAATGGATTTCCCTTTCTTAATTACTGTCCACAACCCTTAGTGTGATTGTGTTTCCATACAGGATCTTTAAAGAGCCATTTAAGTTAAAATAGGGTCATTAGGATGATGTGAATCCAATCTGCCAATGTCCTTAGGAAGATGGAAAACCATGCAATTACCCACAGGAGGAAGATACCCTGAGGAGATTGAGAGAAGACAAGATGAACGTTGATGAGGCTACAGAAGACTTGGGAGACCATTGCTGGCACAACCTTCTGAGACTGATTGTCTGCAGAATTTGAGAAAATTACATGCCTTTATTTAAGCTGTCCAACTCATATGAAATTCTAAGTTTCAGTGAACTGCTGTAGAACTAGTTCAAGACAAACTATCTCAGCAGAGGAGACACGGAGGGCATCTTCAATTTTATGTAAAATATGTACTCAGATACCTCAGACTACTCCTTGCTAGTCAGTGAAAGACAGCTTTTCCCGGGACTCAAAACAAATCTCTCACCACTTTTATTCACTTTTATTATTGGGCTTCATTTTGGTGCACCTGTAGAGTCAAGTCTTATCCAGTGACAAAGAAGTAGGATGCCAACCCAAAGAAGCAAACACCCCGAGAGTACACCATACAGTGAACACACTGTATTTAAGAAGGCCAGTAAAGAGGCTTCCTGCTGTGAGATTCCAGCTGCTTGTCCTTGTGACAAGATTACAAATACAAAGATGCTTGGGCCACAGAGTTTAGAAAGGAGAGAAGGGCTGGTGGTGGTGGCACATGCCTTTAATCCCAGCACTCAGGAGTCAGAGGCAGGCGGATCTTTGTGGTTCGAGACCAGCCTGGTCTATAGAGTGAGTTCCAGGACAGGAACCAAAGCTATACAGAGAAACCCTGTCTCAAAAAAACATAAATAAATACATAAATAAATAAATAAATAAATAAATAAATAAATAAATGAAGGAATAAGGAGAGAAGGATGAGAAGGCAGAGTATGGGTTCTCTGTAACACAATACAACTCCAATGTGTGGTATCAGAATGGTGGATACCTGCCACTGTATCATCAAAGTCCATTATATATGTATCCTGTAACTCTTCTCTATAACAGTGGTAGCGATCAGCATATCGCTACTATAACAAAATACACTGAGATAATTAATTTTAAAACATAAAGGGTTTATTTTGACTGAGAGCTTTAAACCAATGATTTGGAGCTCTCTGGTGGGGCTGACAGCTTCTAGTGGCAAAGCAAGCTGCTCACATTTTGTCTAGAAAGTGAAACGAAGGAAAAATGAAGAGGTGAAAGTCCTAACGAGCCCTTTAAAGTCACATCCCAGGGCCCTGTGGTCCTCTCCTAGATCCTTTGACCAGAAGTTTCACCAGTTCCACCGTGGAACTAAGAGGTTCAGGGGATTAAACACCCAGAGTGTAGCTATGTACGAATGTTCACTCATCAAGCATAACAAATGTACTGAATATCTGAAGGATATTACCAATGGGTGGAACTGGAAGAAAATGTTGGAGGAAGTCACTTGTTTGTTCCAGCCGTCTGGCTAGCTTAGACCCGAAATAATCACACAGAAACTGTATTAATTAAAACACTGCTTGGCCCATTAGCTCTAACTTCTTATTCACTAACTCTTGAATATTAATTTAACCCTTCTCCATTAATTTGTGTATCATCATGAGGTCATGGCCTACCAGCAAAATTTCAGCACATCTGTCTCCAGTGCCAGATCCATGGTGTCTCTCTGACTCTGCCTTCTTCCTTCCAGCATTCGGTTTAGTTTTCCCCACCTAGCTCTGTTCCCCTATAGCTCTACTATAGACCCAAAGCAGTTCCTTTTTTCATTAATCAATAAAAGCAACACATAGACAGAAGGGCCTCCCACATCAGATAAAGGAGCAGAAGAGAGCTCAAGACATTCTACTGTTTTTTTTCCTATAACACAGTTTCCCAAATCATTATTCTTTAAAAAGTCAGTCTTGTAAGGTTGAATTCTTTATGGTTCTAATTCTTTTGCATTCTAGAAACAATAAAAGTATGTATAGAATTGCACGGGGGGGGGGTAAAATCTGGTGAAAGGATAAATGTTACATAAATATGAATTCCTTGTTGGAAACTTGTGTTGTGGTCAAGCAAGGACTAGCAGAGTAACACAGAGAAGGGGTCAGAGCGCCTTACTATATGTTCTCTCGCAACTACTAGAATTTAAAATTATTGCAAAATACAAAATTAAGTTAAGGGCCTAAATTTATTGTTTATGGGAAGTTGTTGTCTTACCTAATCTTTCATATTACCCCCTTTCTCTTTCAGTCTGTCCATATTGATGCCACTTTATACACAGACAGTGACTTCCATGTGAGTATGGTTTTCAGAATTGTTTTATTCCAGTTATCCCATAAAGTCACTGAAATAGTTACAATTCTAAAATCTAACTCACAGTGGGTTCTCAGAGTGTTTGACCCATGACATTTCTAAGGGATCATTGAATTTGTGGGACTTAGGACAAAGAGCTACATAAATGCTACTTTTGTAATGGTGCCAAATCAAAATGGAAAAAAAAATACCTTTCCATCAATGTCAAACAAAATCTTCTGTTTGTTTCTGTGATGAAGTTAGGTAAGCATAGGATTAGATGCTAGAATTACGCTAAATAATTCAATCTAAATGTCTCCATGGTACCATTATTCCTAGTGCTGTAGTATGTTACCAAGTTCAATAACATCTACTGAGCTTGCTTGAGGGTATCTATGTTGTGTGTTTTGCATGAATCTCTACACTTTTAAGAAGTCCTTTCCTTATTTTCTGTGTGATAAAAATGTAATTCAAATAATGTACTAGAATTTGTAAATGGCAACTAGCTTTATTAGAATGAGGGTTTTTGGCAATTTGTCAGGTGGTTTCGTCTTTCACTCTAGACTGTCCCTAAAGCCAAGGGATAGATCTGAATACCACTGCTTGAAATATGTGAAGGTTAATTTATTTTAAAATGTTAATGGGTCACAATTTAGAGTAGCCTCATAAGAATATCAATGAATTTTGCCTGAGGGTATGTCTATGGGCTATTTTTCTTAATCTGGTTGTCTGTTGTAAGAAGATCCACTCTTAATGTAGGCAGTACCACTTCACTGCTGTAGGAAATCCTACAGCCAGTAGCCTTTGAGTTATGCACCCATTTGGGCGTGGCCTCTTAAAGGCTACTGGCTGTCAGATTTCCTACAGTGCTTCACCTACTGGACAATGGACTGAGGGCAGAGAAGGCCAGATGGGCACATCGGCAGCATCTCTGCCCCTCGGATCTGACCACTTACGCTCCTCATGCCTTGGCCTTCCTGTTGACAGACCATAACTTGCATGAACACATCCTTTCAACCTGAAGTTTTTCTTTATCAAAGTATTTTATCACAGTGACAGAGACAGAAGTGAAACTGAAACCCAAATCAAACTGCCTACTGTGTGTTCAAAACTAAACTGTCTACTATGTGTGCAAAACTGTCAAGTGTAACTTCTCAGAGGTGGAAGATTTGCTCACCCTGCTCTTGGTGTGTTGAGGAGAAGGTGGAGCCTGGACATATTAGACAACTAGATATTTACCAGACACATGGGTGACCCCTCTTCTGATTTTAAAGTGTATTTTTCTGGTTTTCTGTGCTTTTTTCTTTTTCTTTTTTTCCTGATCAGATAGCCCTCAATGAACTATTCTGACTATACTTTAGATTCAGGCACATCCTAGTATAAATCACTGTTGAATCCCATTAAATGTTTTCCTTTCTTTTGTTTTATTTATTTATTATTTATTTATTCATTTATTTATTCTTTTCATTTGGGGTTTTGTAAAGTAACTGTTACAGGAAATATATTTTCCTGTTGCTCACAATCTCTTTCTGGTTTGGCCAGCCCACAAGTGAGTACTGCCTTTGCTTTGGTTTTATTTTCCTTGAGTTTCTTGGAATTCCTTCTGCAGGGAACTGTAGGGACGGTATGACTGGCAGTTATCTCTCCTTCAAATGTGAGCACATAGTCTGACCCTCAATGTTTCCAAGATGCTCTGTCACTCCTAGACTGCTGTGTCACCTCCAGAGAGCAAGAGGCATGCCCAGTGAGGAATGGTGGCCTTTGACGCTGTTGGTTTTAGTTTTGGTTTTTAAACCAAGTGGGAGAAAAGTAGCTTCCTACATAAATAAAATCCTTTACTAGTACATAGACAGAAAACAATTGGGGAAGCAAGTCTTTATTTGGCTTACAATTCCAAGTTATCATTCGTAATTATGGGAAATCAGGTCAGGAACTGAAGGCATCCAATTAACAGACAAGAACAGAGGCAGGAGAACTTGCTTGCTGTTAGCTAACTCTCCTCACTGTAGCAACACTCAGGACCTCCTGCATAGGGAATGGTGTTGCCTACAGTCATTTGGGTCTTGAACCTGTAGGAACATGTAGGTTAACCTGTAGATAATTCCTGATTAAGACTGTCTTCTAGGTTGTGTCGGGTTGACAGTTAAAACTAAGTAGTATGGTGATTATGTTTCTTTGTAAGATAATGAGATGAGATTGATTTTTTTTAAAGTTTTATGAACGTCAAAGTCAAAAATGGGAAAATTATTTTGCTTGTTTGTTTCAAACTGGCTCTTTGCAATTCTTATTTTTTAGCCCAGTTGCAAAGTCACTGCAATGAATTGCTTTCTGCTGGAGTTACGGGTTATTTTACACGAGTACAGTAACGTGGACCTTAATGGAACAATAGAAAACGTGATGTTACTAGCAAACAGCTCTCTGTCTTCTAACAAGGTGAGCTATATACCTGCCATAGTGAGCTGCATCTGATGGTTTGGGATCACTTGGGATAAGACATTCATATGTAAGCGGATTCTCCTATGGGGACCACAGGAAAGAATCTGATTTCAGCGCAGTGGCCTTCAGAAGTGGAGTCAGAGCTGCCATGCACAGAATCCCAAGTTCGTTGATTCCGTTGGTAAGCAGGCATTTTTGAGTAGTGGCAGCCAGTGTGCTTTAGTGCGGGAGTCGTGCTGGAAAGGCAGGCAGGTGGGAGTCGTGCTGGAAAGGCAGGCAGGTGCGTGGGTGCAGTGGGAGACGTCAGTGCAGTCAAGTGTTTGACATCAGAAATGGTAGCTCACATTTACTGGGTTAGTTCTTAGTGTCACTACTCTGTAGTCTTTAGATTGATAAGGCACAAAATCCTCAGGGTCAGTCTTTGAGAGTAATCTCGCATTTTTTCATATGTAGCTGTCTTTTTATGTCTGTTTGAATGTGGATGCGCTCAGAACACCCTGTACCAACCACAGGTCCCAACTTGTGCAGCTAATGGCACAAGAGCTGTTGCTCTGCTCCAGCTTCCAATAACATTCAGTTAGCTATTTGTACTAGGCCTTGTGCTTACTGATGGGAAACAAAAATATATGGTTATCCTTTCTAGGAATGGTTAGAGAATAGTAATATAAAAATACTAAAAGTCTGTGATTTTATATATATATATATATATATATATATACATATATATGTGTGTGTGTGTGTGTACACATATAGTCTATATATACACATTGTATATATGTATATATGGTGTCTCAAGGTCAAGGTCATGGCATTCAAGACCATTGAAAGATGAGCTAGGTAAGGACACGTCACAGAGGCCATGGAGCATTCAGGGAAGTATGGGCTTCAAGCTAGAAACAAATAATCCACTGATGGGCTTTAAGCAGGAAGAGCACAGTCTAACATACATGGCCTATGCACTTGCAGAGTTCTTAACCCAACGCTGGTAAAACCAACCTTTATCAAATCTCTTGATTCTTTCTCATAGCTGCTCTTAACTTCATATTAGTTTGGCAATGTCTTCATGTCTGAAGACCCCCCACCATGTGTTTCAAAGAGTATAATAACCCCAACAAAGCAATGCATTCTGCTTGCTGATCTAATTCTTCCTTCTTGATTGCAGAATATAACAGAATATGGCTGCAAGGAATGTGAAGAACTGGAGGAGAAAAGCTTCAAAGAGTTTTTGCAGAGTTTTAAAAGCATTGTCCAAATGTTCATCAACACTTCGTGATTGTCGCTGATGCTCTCCAGGGTTTCTGTTATTACCATACCGCTGCCTGCTGTGCAGAGGCAGCGCCGCTCTGTGCATCTGAGATCCGCTGGGGAAACAAAGCAGCCGAAGCAGCAGCCGATGAACCACTTGGATCAGATGAACTCCGGGAGACGACCGGAGGAAAGGAACTCTTCTCAGGCTACTTTTGCTCCTTTTTAATTTATTACTGCACTTGTACATATTTGTAATATAACAGAAGATGTGGAATAAAGCTCTTTATATGCCTTATCGATTTAGCTTTAACTCTTATTTCACCTTTTATGATTAGTTTGTCTTTGGCTGCATGTGCCGTTTGTGTGTGTGCATGGTTGTCTGTGTGCGTCATGCAGTGCACACATGTGCAAGTGTGTGGCAGCTGGAGGTTGACCTCTGGTGCCTTGCTCATTTTCTACCTTGTTTTTGGTTTTGTTTTTTGTTTGTTTGTTTGTTTGTTTTTTGTTTTTAAGGCTGTGTCTCTTCCTTGACCTGGAGCTCAGTAATTCAGTCAGACTAACTGGCCAGTGAACTCAGAGATCTTCCTGTCTTTACACCCTCAGAAGTGGGGTTACAGGCAGCTGCCACATACCAACATTTTGCATGGGACCTGCTGATCTGAACCCAGATCAGCACGCTTACCCCGCTGAGGCAACTCTCTACTCTCTAGCTTATCTGTTGCAGAAAATTAAGGGTCATGTTTGTTTGTTTGAGGGTGATCGTCCTTCAAGGAAAGTGCACAAGGGGACACAGAACACCAATGTTTACATTAGTGTATCACTTTCCCCCAAGAGTGCTATTTTATTCTCACAATTTTTAAAGCTATACTTGTTGAATTTTTAAAAAGTGCTGATTTGTTGGACTCAGTTTGGTGTGACAAAAATGCAGTTGCTCATAGGTTCTGGGGAGATGGCTCAGGGGTAAGAATATTTCCTGAACAGGCAAGAGGATCCAAGTTTGCACTCTCAACATCCTTGGGAAACTGATCATGACCATGCTGACCCTGCGCCGTGTGGAGGAACAGGATGACTAGGGCTTGCGGGCCACCAGTTTAGCTACAGATACTGTGCAGTACACTGTCTTAAGATGATCTGGAGTCCCCCCTTTCCCTACCACCTGTGGTTGCATGAGGGAGCTACCCTCCCCTTTATCAGCTGCAGCACTCGAAAAACTGCACCCTACACCTTGCCTGGGCAGCACAGTACCGAACTGCCTATGTTTGCAGAGGCATGGGTGGATGAGCTGGCCCTCAGGATGTGAGACTGAGATAGTTGGCCTCATCTCCCTCATCTGCCATGTGGGGGTGAGGACAAGGGAAAGATATCCTACCCCCCCCCCTTGCCACAACCACCTGTAGTGGGCAAGGGAGTTGACCCTCTCCCTTATCAGCTGCAGCACTGGGGAAAGTGGATCCTGCATCTCACCTGGGCAGCACAGTAGAGCTCTGATGGTCCAGCTGTGGAAAAGTCAACTCTATGGGTGTGAAAGCAGACCCTGCCCCATTGCTTGCTTATTGCAACAAGGGCCGAACTAGCTGAGGTAATGCTGGAGAGCTCACTCTGGTGATGAGAAAGGAGGAAAGCTGGTAGGCAGACCAACGTTGCAATTATTCTGGCCCAGTACCAGATTTACATGTTGGCCCATCCCAACATTCACACCATCTATGATCTGTGGGAGCATGTGAAGGGGCTAGTCCTGCACACCCAAAGCTGCAGAATTTCCATGTCATAGGGCAACAACAGGTTATCCAAGAGGTGTGAGTTCCAATGAGAGTTAAGCATCAATGTTGTAGCAGAAGCCAGAGGTCTCGATCAGACCAATGACCCTTTGCGATGAACCCTTTCACCTAAAGATAGATGGGCAAAAGGGTTTACTGTGTGGCTCACTGTGTCACACTACAGCTTTTATGACTAAGTTTCTCCTATTTTTCTGTTTTCTTTTTTTCTCTTAATTTTTATTTTAATTTGGGGGTGTTATAGTGGCAGAGGGAGGATACAGAAAAACAGGGAAATGAATGGAATGGAGATGCATGATGTGAAATACACAAAGAATAAATAAAAAGAGAGAAGAACGTGGAGGAGAGGGTTAGAGGAGGTATCCACACATGTGTATATCAACATGTGATCAACACTCACATGCAACTTAAGAGTAATATATTTTTATGATTCTTACATTAATAATTTTTCATCTTACGTGGCTAAAATTACTAAGTTTTCTAGCATCTCTATTGCTAAAAAGTAGGAAAAATGTGCCATTTTTAGCTTTAATTTTCTAGTCTTATTGTTAAGAGAAGTTGGTCCCCATCCAGAATTTATTTGTCTGAGGAAAGGGAGATCAAGATGACAGTCACATTACTATGGTGTTTCATAGTGACTAATAATCCACTTGCATTGTATAAACAAATGCATGATGGTTTCAAATTTTGGAATGTTCCAGTACTCAAAGTTACTGTCTCTGGAATGTCACAGGACACAGCCAATTTTAGAAAACTCAGGTCTATGCGTCTTCAAATCCTTTAACTTGTTACAAAAGATGAAATGATCATATACAGCATCTTCTAGTTAATGTAAGAGATTGAGTCATCATGCGCCATCATCCAAATTTAGCTTTATGTGTTTCTGCTCTTGACGCCAATCCTTTATCTCTATGTCAAAGACCATGCCCTCTTCCCTCTCCCATTGGCCAGCCAGTGTTATTTTCCTGGGGAATGCCTTGTTTGCATCTCACCTGTTGCACTAATTTCTTACTTATCATATTACCTATAATGAAAATTATATGTATAGCACAAAATCACATATATAATGGCAAATGGACAACATAAACCAAATAAAAATTAGATTGATAGACCAACATCCGTTGACAGGTATCTTCTTGCTTTTTTAATTATTATTTCAAGTAAAGAAAAGATATACAAGAGGATATTATCTGAGCATTCTCTCTGGCAATAAAGCAAAAGGACTATAAGATGGGGACATGGAAACACAAGCAGAACTAATAAGTAATTTGTGAGCCAAGAGAATTTTATAACCCAATTACAAGTCTAGTTTTATATAATCTCATTCTTTATCCCGGACGAGCGAATCAATAGAATTACCTGCTTCTGCTGTTGTTGCTGTAGTTGTAAAGAGGGAATTACATGTTTTGATGCTGTAGTTGATGGCTTCCAAATTCAATAACTTATAAAATCAAACCAACATACGCAAAATGAAAACCAAGTAATGCGTTGTAACTCCTTTCTGTCCCCAAGCAACAAGAAATCCTAGAGAGTGTATTCCTCTTCCTTCTCTTCTGTGACTTCGTATCATGACTGAAGCCATCTGCACTCACAGGCAAATCACGCTCAACATATGCCTGCAATGGGTAAATATTTTGCCCAGAGGAAATTCCATTTCCACGGAGATTTGGTTCAATATTCCTGAATGTGTCTAGTGACTGAATTGTGCTCCCCCTAAGGGATGTGTTATGTACAGTGCTTAGCTGTGTGAAGGGTCCCTTGGTCCTAATTGTGTACTCTACCTGACACAACATAGAAGAAAAATTAATAAAATAGACTCGTGCTTTTGTTCTATAATTTACTTCTTCAACAATGAATTTTGAAATAAGAATTAAAGGAATGGAGGAGATGATTATAACATACAAGCAGACTTGAAAACTGCTACATTTAGCCTTTGGAAATTGTGTCAGACTTTTGTGACTATTGCCGTGGAATGCACCACCCCTGCCAAATCCTTTGCCTTCATTGTTGTGATCACCTCTTTTGATTTAGAATTTGCCATGTCAGACTTACCGGAGCCTTAGCTATTGGAGATCTACTCTGGATGACTGTTTTGATAGATGCTCTAAGAAAGCCACAGCTTTGGCCTTTAGGAGCAACCAACAGAAGCAGCTCAATTCCAAACCCATCATCCGAGGTCTTATTTGATCTCCATCAGTTTTATGAAGGTCACGAGGAAGGATCAGGGTCATTCAAGGTTCCCTTTCAAAGAGAGTCTCTTGGGCAAAAGTGACAGGTGAGCTGAGCCATCAGGGAGTAGGGACTGAGCTAGAGGAGAAGGCAAGAGTGGTAGCGTTCTAGTCAGCAAGGACGGGGTGTTCTCAGGGCAAAAGAAAATCTGGAATGGCCAGGATGGCAAAAGGCTGAAAGGAAGGTGTGGTAGTGGAGGAGTTAGCTGGCTCTGTGGGCTGCACTAAAAACTTTCCAGTCTGTTTTAGAGAAAGAAGTGTCACATTGTAGCACAAAAACTTGATGTATTCTTATTTTGAAAGAAAGACTACTTTACGTCCATGTCTCCTTTAAGTCAATGTCTCCTTACAGATAAATACCAGATTCCTAAAATGCATTCCTGTCTGAGAGTGCCATCTCTATCATTTGATGAGTTCTTGAAGCGCTGAATGGACTATACAGTTAAGTCATCACTCAATGTGACAGCCCTGTAGCCAGCATATGGGCCTTGCAAGCCGCAGGGGCATCTGTACAAGTGGATCACGGGACTGGTTCTCCAGACTCAGAAAAGGTCTGTGGAAAAATCTTGAGACAAAGAAGGTTTTTTGAAATGAAGATTTTTCTACATTACCCTTCGCTGGAAAATTGTTTGGGAAGCTAATTGTTCTCGTTGAGATAAACCAAGTAGAGGAAGTCCCACGGAATGGCAGCTAGGAAGAATTGAAATGAGAAGTGGGAAGGGGTGATGAACCTGGGCAGAGAGAGAGAACGTCTGAAGTAGAATTAGGAGCAGGTAACGTGGGGAACAGCTACAGCAAGGCTCAGCAGAAGTAGAACGTGATGGGCTTGAGGGGAGGAAGACAAAACCAGTCTCTCAATATGTGACGGCAAAGCTCCTAGATGGGGACAGGGGATGCTAGAGCAGAAATGGTTCTATTTGGCAGGCACCATCCTTCTCAAAGGATTTAAAGATCACTGGCCTTCAGCCAAGCCCAGCTTCCTGCGAGGAATTAATAAAGTCAAGCTCCCAATGCGTCTATGCCCTCCTCTCAAGATGCACCAGGCAGAAGGTAATAATAATAGTTCTCTTATATATGCATGACTCTTCAAAGTTCACAGAGCCCTTTCATCTACTCTATTTTATTTGGTGAGAGTGTTTGTCTCTCTTGGGCACCGATTCAAAGGGAAACAGCCTAGAAATACTTGACTTTTTTCAGTGATACGTAAGAAAAAACAATCCAGCAAGAAGCTGCCTGCTATTTTGTCTGAACTCAGGTATGCATGTGTTTTTGCTGTATTGCCACTTGTGTTTCTTTTTAAATAAACAGGAGTTTAATACTTGGGGTGGGAAATTGCGTCTTATTCAAGAGATCAAAATAACATGTAAGTACATATTTTTTTGGTGCATGTGTCGATACTATTTATATAATTCTGTTCTGGTGCTTTCTTTGCTCATCCTACATGGCAAAGGTACCTTTAAGTTTATCCATCCTGAATTAATTACCTTTTTATAGTAAAAGAAGATGCTTTCCTTTGACAAGGAAGATGTTTGAACTATATTTATAAATAAATAAAGGCAGCTGCTAGGCAGCATTATTAATAGCATGGCTTCCAACATTTCATCTGAAAAGATTTCCACTCTGTTATTTCACAAGAACACCAGCTGTGGGTGTCCCTGGGGTTGATAAGGTGTGAAAACCGCAGAGTAGTACTACTTCTGTAAAGCCCTCAGTTCAGAACAGCAAGTTCAGTGCATGTGCTTGGTGGTCGTTCTCTTTGGGGGTCCCTTGGCCTGGTTCTTCCGTACTTTACCCAGAAGAGTAAGCCAGCAACACAACTCTCCCGTGTAACACGCTGGCAGCCACAGGTTGCTATCTGAATGGCTACAATGACACTGGTTATTCATGCTTCAGCTCAATGACTTTTGATAGATTCTTTGCTTTGTTCAGAGAGTGTATTTGCCAAGCAGAGCACTTCTTGTTAGCCAAGACTGCTAACCGTGGATCCAGGAAAGGGTCATGGTGCCTGATGATGATACCAAAGCTGTCTGAGGTGTCTGATTGGCATTCAGACTTCCCCTTCAGGTGAACATTGCCCTACCAGGGTATTCTCTGGTCCCTGGGTATTCACTTCATGTCTTAGTCATGTTGACTTGACTTCTAAAGAACACAGGCAGTGCTCTGTTGAATTCATATTAGCAAGCAGTGGCCCCAGGGACCAGCAACAACATTCCCAGGTGTAGGATTCAGGGAGGCACTTCTTCGCTGTTTAAGAAGTTCAAAACGGTTGTAAAACTGAGGAAGATATCTGTCTTTCTGATGTCTGTATACCACCAGTCATTATGTGGAAACAATCCTACTGCTAAGGTTTCCTTCGCCCCACAAACACAAACATGATTTTCCTAAATTTTAATCAATTGCTAAGACTGCCATTTATAAAAGAGTTTACATGTAATATACTTTCCATGCTGGTCTGAAATTCTCTGTTACCTTCATCATGTCTTAGGAACATGTTAGCATGGAGGCAACACATGACTAGGTTGACCATGCACAGGACTGAGGAGGTCTTCCTGTTTCACAGGGTAAAGTAGGTGTGAAGAGAGATACCCATAAAGTCCTTTTCAGAAATGGGTCCACACTGTCAGCTGACCCTTAGCTTTTGCCATGACTCAGCAGAGTTTAAGAATGCCTGGAGGAAGACTAAAGAGATGACTCAGAGGTCAAAAAATGTGCACTGCTCTTGCTGGGGATCTGAGTTTAGTTCCAAGCACCAAGCTCATAACTGCTTGTAATCTTAGCTCCAGGGCCTTGGACACTCCTGTCCAGCCTCTGTGAGCAACGGGACTCAAGCAGACAAATCCACACCCACATATGCACAATGCAATAATTGATAAAATAAAAATACATCTAAAGAAAAAAAGGCCTCTAGAAATTCCTAGATCTTCAAATTAAGACAAGGGTCAGGTAACCGTGCCTTTGTAAAACTCAATTGTATTCTTTAATGTGTGACCAAGAATCCTACCAAAACTCACATTCTTAACAGTTCCCACAGATATGGTGCTGGTAGCAGGTTCTGAGGCGACAAAAAGGTTTTCATAAAATCTGACATCAAACAGCATTCACCTCTTGAGTTGCTTCAGGAAGCCATAGCCATGACTAGAGAGATGCCATCCAGAAATACGGGGGGTAGACGTGCTTTTAGTCACCTTATTTTGACCAAGTCAATTAATCACCTTGACCTGTGTGTTTCAACACATCACAGAAAGCTATGCTATTGCTGGCTAGCCAAACTGTTGTGAGTTGAGATAGATACCAGGGTCTAGTTCTTGAGTAGGCAGTTCTCTTCTACCTTTCCTTGACTTGTTTTTCTATTTCCTGTGTCTTTAGGGGAGGACTTACACTCTTCCCTTTCTGGGCCTAACCTCAGGTTGAAAACCAACACAGAGCTATCGTGTCTAGAATTCCCTCGGAAAAATTGTCTTTGTTTTAGTACTTCCTGGTTCCAAGAAGGATCCGAGTGGGAAACTTTCCTACTTTTCAGTGCTCGCTGATAGTCTTCCCAACAGATAATCAAATGCTATTGGTGTATTTGCTGGTTGCCTAGCAGACTACTGCCTTTGAGCTGACCTGACCCCTCCTCTCACCCATTCTGCCTTCAGTGCTTACTTGCACTAGCTATTCTGATTGGCCTCTTCTACAGTGAGGACAATAGTCTCCAACTCCTGTTCTCCCTCCAACTTTTTTTAAAGCTATGCTGTATACTAGAGTCTGTCCATCTCCTTTTCCTGGTAACTGCAATGTTCTTACCCTGCTACTACTGCAGAATTTCACTGCTTACGTTGTTCATACAAGTTATTAAATGGATTAGGACCCTGGGCACTTCCCATTTCAATGTAACCTTCTCTCAGCATTGCAGTCAGGCCTAAACCAGAGAGCCAGAGACTTTTCTTTTCTTTTCTTTTCTTTTCTTTTTCTTTTCTTTTTTTTTTTTTTTTTTTTTTAGAACTCATTAAGTGTCAGGAAAACTGGGAGACTGCATGCTTTGAAATATGTCATGGTTTAGAAGATTTCTTCATCTTGCTTATTTTCTGTGCTGGCTAATGAAAGAAACCATGTTTTTATCACTGAGCCACAAAGACAGGGCCATCATTCGCTGTTGTTTCTAATTAAGACAATGCTAAGGTTACAGTTAGCGTGGAATATTAATTGGACTCTACTGTTGAGTTTTCATCATTGACAAAATTGAGTAAGCAAAGGAGTTAGAAAACAATGGGGCTGATTTATAAATTTCAATTCCCACAGTTGTTACTTGAATGAATAGATCACAACGTAGAAAGAAATGGAAAGAGTAGGCTGTGCTCTTCTTCAAGACAGTTAGGCTCAAGATTACCAGGCAAACATAATTCATGTTTAATTCTCCCATTACCATCAAATCCTGTTTATGTCAGGAACAGCGTTAATAGAATGTCACTTTGGATCACAGAGCCCCTCAGCCAGGCACTGTAATTTACATGAGCTAGAGGATGACTACTCTTCCCTGAGCACTCCTGAGCTTTCAAGTACATCAAGAGGTGATGCATGTAGCTCCCGAGTTCTCTCTGGAATTCACAGCTGTCTTGATGGGCACCGGCCAAAACAGGCAACCTCCTTCAAATGCTTGTGGGTGGCTGTGGAAAGTGAAGTACGGCAGATTACAAACCATCTGGGGGACACATATCCTGAAGAGCACTCCCTATAGAAAACGATCATTCTTTTTGTCACAATAAATATGCCATTGATGAAGCAAGGGTACAAGCACTGACTTACCATTAGATGGCAACGACAAAGCCAGGGGTTGCTCAATAGTCAAACATTGTGGCTGCAGAGCAAACTTTGATTCTAGAAATAACTGAGCTCTACGGAAGCCATTGCTAGGATGACTACCAATTTATTACATTTTCAACAAATTCAGACAATAAGTTTACCATCTTAGGGGTAACTCACCATGGGAGGTGCTTTGCAAATTTAAAGAACAAACCCCCTCCTGGAGAAATAAGATGCGCACCATGACTATGTCAGAGCTCATGGGCGGGTGGGAGTGAGGCGGTAGAGTCCTAGGTGAGGAGCGAGTCTAATAACTGAAAGGTTCTGTAGGAGAGAACATATGCGTAGGCTCTGCTCCATGCTTGTCACTCTCCTAACGTACCACACCACACTCCCAGATCACCTTTTAGAAGATGATTTTGCCTACTGTGGTGGCTCAACTGTGCATACACTGGATTCCCCTAGAAGCTGGATTGCTGGACTCAAGCTTCAGATGTAATCTCAGAGAGTCTGAAGAGGACAAACTATGGTTTGCGTCTTTGTCTACACGCTGTGGATGGCTTGGCTTGTCATAAATGTATTTGGAGCAGTTTCCTCTAGGGCTCTCGCCACAGTGTCTTTCCTGTTTTGCTGCTGTCCCTCCTTGTGAAAGAGGACATCTACTCCATGATGGTAGCAGCTCTTCTTGTCACTGTCATGTGTGATTACACGACCGAAGAGTGGCGTACAACATCACCCTGGTAGATCTGTGTTCAGAGCTGTGTTAGGGAGGCCATAAGGAGCCAGTGGGAGACACAACATTGCTCCTGAAGGAGGTAGCCCGAAGTGGCTGCGGAGTATTATTCTATGAATTTTCACTGAGCTCTGGAATTTCCTTTTTAGCAATTGCACTTGCCCTCACTTTCCCTTCCTGGGCCCTGTGTCTTTGCATCATCTCACTCATCCCCTCTTGCAGAGGAAAATGAATACAGCCATCCTGCTCAGTGCTTAGGGTTCTCATTTAGGTTCACTCCGTAGGACAAAATTATGATCTCTGACCTGAAGTACCTCACCTGCTGCTTTCTCCTAGAGAAAGAACAAAATTATTTATCATTTTCCCCATCACCACTTTCCTTGAAACCTAGAAATTTGACATTGTGTAGTGTTTCCCCAAGTCACTTAATAACAAAATTGTTTCTTCAGGTGATTTTCCTTTAGGGCCCCAGAAGTCACATCCTGAAGAGCTATCAGAGGTGACAGCTGGTGTCCATAAAGGAGGGCAGTGTCCACATGGATTGGTCCCCAGCAATCTTCTGGGAAATTCTTTCGGCTCACTCAAGGCGAAGGCTGTCATGTTCTGAGAGGAATTATCAAGGGGACATTGCCACGGACACGTCGTGTCGTCTCCCAGTGTAGCTTACATTCTTTATGACACTGCGCGCACATTTCTGAAAGATTCAAATGACGTTTTCAGGCCACACTGCTCTTTTATAAAACACTCAGCCTCACCCAGGCGTTTTTCAGTCAGTGTGGAAGGATCTTTGTAAGCACAGGTCTCACCGCCCACAGATCTGTGTGCCTCTCTAGTTCCTGCAGTCATTTCCTGAACAAGCATCAGATGTCTGTGTTACCTACATGCCCTTGAAGGGTCGTGTCAGAAACTCTGGATTTACCACAGAAATTCAGTGCCCTCTCGCCAAGAGGTCTCTGAGAAATATGTGTGTCCAAAGAAGAGAGCGGACATCAACACTGTCTAAACAGATTTTCTAGCACACAGGACTCCTCTGGGGCCCAGCGTGGCACTTTCTGAGCTAAGCTGAGTCCTGTGAGCTGTGTTCTCTGGTCCTTCTGGACTTGAGTGTTTTAATTCAATCTGTCTTCTGAGTCTCAGTCAGTGTCAAGGCCAATGGAGAGAGGAACTCCCCAGCTAAGATAAAAATATGGTAAAATATTCCATTAAGTCATAGAGTATGAAAAGAATGTATTAAAATGCCATGAATCCTTGGAGTGTCTGTGTAGTGTTTGTATTACCAGTCCAAAGACAAGAGAAAGATCTGGAAAGAAAAGAGAGTCCAAGCACACACACACACACACACAGAGAGAGAGAGAGAGAGACAGAGAGAGAGACACACACACAGACATGTGCTCAGACACCTTCCACATGCATACACACACAGACACACAGACACCCAAAGGCACACACACAGAGACTCACACAGACATCTACTCGTGCAACACATATTCATCCACTGAGTAGAGCTGCTTCAGTCTCTGTGAGCCCTGCTTAGTTGATTCAGTGGACTATATTCTTCCGGTGTCCTCCAGGCTGATGCTGGGACAGAGGGTCTTTTTCAGAAAACTGATAGTCTAGCACCATTGTGGAAGACAACTTCCACACAGCTCGTGAAAGGTAGAAAAGTTGAGCTGGTGCAGGTTTGGAGCCTTTACTCCCAAGTTCGAGTCTCATTAGTGCAGGAAGGTACTCTGCAGACTACAAAAGGAGAAACCTGGGCACCAACCCAGTCACAAAATCCTTGACCTACAATCTGTCCTGCGGACAAGATATTTTGAAGCAATGGTGGCTCAGAACTTGTGGGAGTGGCCAACCAAAGTTTGGTTTCATTTATGGTCTACTCCTCAAGAGGAAGCCCATGCCCTACTCTGCTTGGATGGCCAAGAACCAGAGGCTGGATGACCCAGAGAGCTAGGGTAGAACCAAACATGATTGGGAAAAAAAGAAAGAAAGAAAGAAAGAAAGAAAGAAAGAAAGAAAGAAAGAAAGAAAGAAAGAAAGAAAAAGAAAGAAAGAGTAGGGAGCTGCGTGAAGATAATCAGCCCCTAATTAAGACCTGACCTATGCTGTGATCACGCAATGATCATCAGCTGCCTGCATATGCGTGGGCCTATGGGCAGTGCCCACCTGGCAATCCGGGATTGGCAGCCCATGCCTACTTAAGGGCTGGGAGAGGTTTGCCCGAGGAGAGAGAGAGGAGGGAAAGAGAGAGAGAGAGAGAAGAGAGGAGAGAGAGAAAGTGAATAAAGTCCTGGAATAAACTGCAGTGAGAAGAGCTCCGGTGTGTCGCGCGTCATTCCTTGCTGGTCGAGGGTGGCCGCAGAAAGAAAGAAAGAAAGAAAGGAAGGAAGGAAGGAAGGAAGGAAGGAAGGAAGGAAGGAAGGAAGGAAGGAAGGAAG
>JABTXL010003776.1:1468565-1517673 GCA_025134845.1 Neodon shergylaensis | reverse complement strand
AAGAAAGAAAGAAAGAAAGAAAGAAAGAAAGAAAGAAAGAAAGAAAGAAAAGAAAGAAAGAATTCCTAATGATGCCATACTCCCAGACTGGTGCCTTGTCCCCTCGTCGTCAGAGAAGCTTCCTCCAGCAGCAGATGGGGGCTACTGCAGAGACCCTCAGCTAGATATTATGCAAAGAGAGAGTCTAAACTGGAGGTCTCCATCGGACCCCTCCCCTTCAGAAGTCAGAGGACCCACAGAAGAAGGGAAGGAAAGACTGTAGTAAGCTTTTGTTCTTCAACTTTAGGATGAGGGAGAGTTGGCGCTTTACGAACGCCTGGCCGTCCCAGAAGGCCCCAGTAAGTCTCAGTCATAAACTTCCCCACCTTGTCCTCAGTTCTCTCATTTTCACAGCCCATTTACTGTCCATTTCCGGTGAAGCAGATAGCCTGTGCTGTCTCCCCTCCCCCACACCGCGTGCCTTCCCCTCTAACGTTATGACTTCTTTTCCTCTGAAATGTTGCTCCTAATGCTGTTTTTACCTGCATCGTGCATAAGAGAGAAAGAGCATTTATTTGGAGCAATCTGTTGTTTGTGACCATCTATACTTGGGAGCTGGTATTGCAAAAGGAAGTACATTTTAACCTATTCATGAAGCTGTTGGCTCCCTGCAGATGGCTCTCCCTCCCTTACTTAAAATGAAAGTGCTACATCTCATCATTATTCAAAATTGAGAAATTATATTTTGGTGCAAAATGCATCCAGGAGAAAAGATAACTGTGCAATGACTCAGAGGACACACACACACACACACACAGAGTTATGCTCTATTAAATATGTGTCCTGATTTTAATCAAAATTCTCCATATGCATGATTTTCTTTCACAAGGCAAATAATGAGTGCAAAACCCTGACCTATGCCTGATCCACCTGTCTTTATTGATTTTTTTTTAATTCTAGACTTTCTCTATTGATTATTCATGATTAACCAATGGATAAGAATTTTGCACCCTTACTTGCACCCCATCCCACCATGTATATACTTTCCCATATCAATGCATCTGTACTACATTGCTGTTTAAATTACTATACAACATGCCATTGTTGTAGGTACAGATAATGATCCCTGGTGGCTCCATAGTGTCACGTAGAGTAGGTTCTTTCTGTTGTCACTTTGTAGTGTCTATGATCTGCACTCGTAGATAAGAGACTGATGCTGATATGGTTCAGCAGTCATATTGTCACTCTGGACATATTGTTTTGCAACACATAACACTTTTTGTGTGTTTGTCACATGGAACCAGCACATAAAACAGCAGGGGAAGAAGTTGCCACCAATGACGGGAAAACAACTGGATTTTCAAGAATTATTTCTTTAAATAAAGTAAGTACACCAGGAAAATTATTTAGAAACCCCAAGCATTAAGTATACAAGGGGACACGATGCTATTGATCATATTAATATAGGACTTAATTTGCCTTCCCCTAGCCCAATGGCAATCAGGGAACTGTGAGAACTCTCTGAAGAGACTCCTGCCTAAGGCAGTCTGGTGGCTGCAGAAAAGGGCTGGGAGGCGCTCTTTTATCATCCTGGCTTGGTACCCAAGGTGCGATAGCAGTAGCCTGGATTTGCTATGGGACAGAACTGTCAACAAGGCTCTTCTGTGGTGTGCACATGTGCAACCTGCTGAGATATGATGGTGTCAGGAAGAAATGAGATACTGCACAAGAAGGGAAAACAGAATGTGATGACAGCCAGCCATCAGAGTGACATTCAGGCCACCATGCATGTGCCCAGGCCTTGCATGAGAATAGACTTGCACCTGCCACAGCAAATGGCTTTGAACTGGAATATCAAAGCAATTCAATGGAGAAGTCAATATCTTTTCAATAATGGTGCTCAAAACAACTTGTATTCTTATTTATAAAGAAAAGAGTACCTCATAAACAGAAAGCACTTTGAGATGGGTTATACTCTTGGACCTCAAGCTAAAATTAAAGAAATTCCAGAGGGTTAATAGTAAAATATTTACTCCCTCTGTTGAGCAAAGCTTTTTGGAAGTAGTTCAGAAAGTAAAACTAAAACCTGAAAACTAAAATTCAACAAAACTGAAATGTGGATGTAAGAAAGTTCACCATTAAGAAAATAAATTGAAGCCAGGCATCATGGCGCATGCCTTCAATCCCAGCACAGGGGAGGTAGAGGCAGGCAGATCTCTGTGAGTTTGAGGCCAGCTTGGCTATACAGTGAGTGAGTTCCAGGACAGCAAGGGCTATATACAGAGAATGTATATCAAAGCAAAACAAAAGAAAACAAACAAAAACAAAACAATGATAACAAAACAAACAAACATAGCAAACAAAAAAAGATATAGACAAACTTCTGGAAAAAAACAGTTTTAACACAAGTATTTGACAAATAATGTTTTCTCCAGAACATAAATAAGTTTTATAATTCAATTAAAAAGACAGACAAGCCAGTGGGCATAAGAGAGCTACTTCCCCACAGAAGATACACAAACAACTAATAAGTATATGAATGGGGGCTAAACATTTAATCTACAGGGAAATGTGGGGATCTACTTAGCAGATTGCAACCACAAAGCTTAATATCATCAGCTGTTGGACAATTAATTGTGATTGTCCACTTGAATGGATTTAAGTCACCTAGGAGATTAACTGAGGAGGGAAGGCCCACTCTAAATTTGACTGGGTATGCAGAATGGATGAAGGAGATAAAGGGGCAGGAAGGTCTGGTGCCCACCAACATTTGTCTCTTTGCTTCCTGAGTATGGCTGGGATACTCCAGTTGCCTTCCTACGGTGATGCTCTGTATTCCACCAAATCAGATGCCAATACAAACTCCTTCTTCCCTAAGTCAATTTAGTCATAGCAATGAGAAAAGTAACTGACATTAGATGTGGAGACACTTGACTTCTCATTCCTTCTTTCTGGGAGGTCAAATGTCCTAAGAACTTTGGAGGCAGTAGGGAAATGTCTTCAGCTCAGGTATACCTGAGCTGTGCTAAGAGCTACAGTGATTTCTTTTTAGCCTTATAGTTGGAGTCTTCATCATAGCCCCAGACGAGAAACAACCTGCAGTTAAAATAATTAGAATTAAACACCCACAGTAATAAAACGTGCAACCACAGGTAAGTTTTGATATGAACTGGAAATTTACCAATATTTACACTGAGTGAATACAAATCTGAACATGACATGAGAATCAAGAATATGGAAAACAAATCTGGGGTGTTTTCTCCAGATAAGAGTTTACCTGGCCCAAGGTAAATTCCTATGGTGATGATACATTCTGTACCAAACAGAATGTCACTTACACCGAATTCCATGTTTACTAAAACCTTCAACATGTCCTTGTGAAGTTTCTGTTGACACCACATATACATTACCTCCAACAAAAACATATATATTCTAAATTTTTAATGATTTTTTTAAATATATATGACCTTTTCATTCTACATGAAGTTAATATTATCTGATGGAAATTTTGAAGACTATTTTTTGACTGTCAAAGTCTTTGTGTATTTAAATATGTGATATCCACAGGTTTGAGTCTGACTTTAAACTGGACAACACACAGTGAATGAGGCTCACATACTAGGAAGGGTAAGGCAGGTGTTTAGCTGAAAAGTGTGTGGACACAAAGACCGAGTCATTGCCAGGCAGAGCAGTTTAATCATGCTAAAATCGCATCACACTGGCTACGCCGGGAGACTTAATACCTATTTGCCATCATGTTTTAAGAGACTGGAATAATCTAAAATATTTAATGGACATGTATTTATTATATCCTCATAGAAGACAGAGATGCACTAGAGTGCTCCCTAGACATCAATAGATAATTAATTATTTGTTAAAAGGTGTATTAATCTTATTTCCCGACATCACTGTTGTCTTTGAAAGTACTTGGGAGTAGGACTTCACTTCAATCACATACTTTTTGCTTAAATTTAAGAGCTAATTTTAAAAATCACACGACAAAATATGTCTTATAATTTTTGAGAAATTGGCTTAATCATGTTCTTTTTTCAAAAATAGTTCCAAATTACAGTTGATTATTAGTTTTTGAAATCTTCCTTCTAAAGATGGTAATTTATTCTCATTAAGAATACTTAAAAGCTTCATTAGTAGGAACTGCATCTTGTCAACCTTGAGGAAACTTGATGCGTGATGAATGTCAGAACAAAGTTTATGTTTGCCAAAGTGAGGACGGTGGTAATGGTAAAAAGCTACAAGACAGTTCCCTGTTCCCCCGAGGAGTGCAGTGGCAAGCCACGAGAGCCAGCAGGTCCCAGATAGGGAGCCACATGTGAGTGAGAGACAATGGCTACGCATGCCATGCAGAGTGAGGCTGGATATTTATTTAGTGGGTTATGAAGGGAAGGGGGATGAGAAGAGAGAGGGAGAGAGAGAGAGAGAGAGAGAGACAGACAGACAGAGAGAGAGAGAGAGAGAGAGAGAGAGAGAGAGAGAGAGAGAGAGGAGAGGAGAAAAGGGAAAGGAAGAAGGAAAAGTAGGTAGAAGGAAGAAAGACAGAAGCACCTCTTGGGGAGAGAGATGGAAAGGAAGGAGCTAGGCCAGAATCTGCTTGCCTTGGTGGATAGGGGAGGGAGTAGGCAGGGCTTATCTCTTAAAGGGACAGGACAGACTATTATAACTACCACTCAAGAACCTTGTATACTAGTTACCCAGAATGCATTCTGTGGAGAGGGACCTGAGTGTCGGGCTTTATACATTGAAAAAATACGTGTGACAGGGTTTAGAGTGGAGTTGCTGCACTGGCTGTCAAGAATAGTGAGTTTCTGCTTGACTATTGCTGGGTTACACTGTAGTTACAGAAAAGGAAGCTCAGTGAAAGGACATGCCTCTGTTAGAACTACTGTTTGTCCTTTTGTTTTTTTGTTTTTAAGCAACAATTGTAACCCAAACTTTAATCCCAAAGATCTCACAAACATATTACAAATGACAGCATGAAAAAGAAATCTTGCACAGAAACTCAAAGGTTCTTCTCTACAATGTACCCTTAAACCAGCTGGTAACTTAGTCTTCCATTTCCAAATAAAGAATGTTACAAAGAGCTTTCTCCATAGATAGCAATCAGCAAAGAACCTCTTTGAAAGTCTTTAGAGTGCAGTTCCCACCCTTTCCCTGTTAACTTGTGTTAACAGCAGCTGATAAACACCTTTAGTAATGTGGCAGGATACAAGATCAACTCCAAAAAATCAGTCGCCCTCCTATACACAAAGGATATGGAAGCAGAGAGGGAAATCAGAGAATCATCAACTTTCACGATAGCCACAAACAGCATAAAATATCTTGGGGTAACTCTAACCAAGGAAGTGAAAGATCTATTTGACAAGAACTTTAAGGCATTGAAGAAAGAAATTGAAGAGGATACCAGAAAATGGAAGGATCTCCCTTGCTCTTGGATTGGGAGGATCAACATAGTAAAAATGGCAATTCTACAAAAGGCTATTTATAGATTCAATGCAATCCCCATCAAGGTCCCATCAAAATTCTTCACAGATCTTGAGAGGACAATAATCAATTTTATATGGAAAAACAAAAAACCCAGGATAGCCAAAACAATCTTATACAATAAAGGAACTTCTGGAGGCATTACCATCCCTGACTTCAAACTCTATTACAGAGCTACAGTAATGAAAACAGCGTGGTACTGGCATAAAAACAGAGAAGTCGACCAATGGAGTCATATAGAAGACCCGGATTTTAACCCACAAACCTATGATCACCTCATTTTCGATAAAGGAGCTAAAAGTATACAATGGAAGAAAGAAAGCATCTTCAACAAATGGTGCTGGCACAACTGGATGTCAACCTGTAGAAGAATGAAAATAGACCCATATCTATCACCAAGCACAAAACTCAAGTCCAAATGGATCAAAGACCTCAATATCAGTCCGAGCACACTGAACCTGATAGAAGAGAAAGTGGGAAGTACCCTACAACAGATGGGCACAGGAGATTGCTTCCTAAGTATAACCCGAGCAGCACAGACATTAAGGGCAACATTGAATAAATGGGACCTACTGAAACTGAGAAGCTTCTGTAAAGCAAAGGACACTGTCACTAAGACAAAAAGGCAACCTACTGACTGGGAGAAGATCTTCACCAACCCTGCAACAGACAAAGGTCTGATCTCCAAAATATATAAAGAACTCAAGAAACTAGACTTTAAAATGTTAATTAACCCAATTAAAAAATGGGGCACTGAACTGAACAGAGAATTCTCAACAGAAGAAGTTCAAATGGCCAAAAGACACTTAAGGTCATGCTCAACCTCCTTAGCGATCAGGGAAATGCAAATCAAAACAACTTTGAGATATCATCTTACACCTGTCAGAATGGCTAAAATCAAAAACACCAATGATAGCTTTTGCTGGAGAGGTTGTGGAGGCAGGGGTACCCTCATCCATTGCTGGTGGGAATGCAAACTTGTGCAACCACTTTGGAAATCAGTGTGGCGGTTTCTCAGGACATTCGGGATCAACCTACCCCTGGACCCAGCAATGCCACCCTTGGGAATATACCCAAGAGATGCCCGATCATATGACAAGGGCATTTGTTCAACTATGTTCATAGCAGCATTATTTGTAATAGCCAGAACCTGGAAACAACCTAGATGTCCTTCAATGGAAGAATGGATGAAGAAAGTGTGGAATATATACACATTAGAGTACTACTCAGCGGTAACAAACAATGACTTCTCGAATTTTGCACGCAAATGGATGGAAATAGAAAACACTATCCTGAGTGAGGTAACCCAGACCCAAAAAGATGAACATGGGATGTACTCACTCATAATTGGTTTCTAGCCATAAATAAAGGTCATTGAGTCTACAATTTGATATCCTAAAGAAGCTAAATAAGAAGGTGAGCCCAAAGAAAAACATACAGCTATCCTCCTGGTTATGGGAATGCCGGGCAAAAAATTGGGATCTTGGGGGTGGGGTGGGAGGGGGTAAGGGGAGATGGGGAGAGAAAAGTGAGAAGGGGGGATGGGGGGAACTTGGGGAAAAGGGATGATTGGGATAAAGGAAGGTTGGATAGGGGAGCAGGGAAGCACATATCTTAATTAAGGGAGCCATCATAGGGTTGGCAAGAGACTTGGACCTACAGGGGCTCCCAGGTGCCCAGGGCGATGTCCCCAGTTAGTTCCTGGGGCAGCTGAGGATAGGGAAACTGAAATGACCCTATCCTATAGCCATACTCATGAATATCTTGCATATCACCATAGAACCTTCATCTGGCGATGGATGGAGATAGAGACAGAGACCCACATTGGAGCACCGGATTGAGCTCCCAATGTCTCAATGAGGAGCAGAAGGAGGGAGAACATGAGCAAAGAAGTCAGGACCACAAGAGGTGCACCCACCCACGGAGTCAGTGGGGCTGATCTATTGGCAGCTCACCAAGGCCAGCTGGACTGTGACTGAAAAATCATGGGGTAAAACCGGACTCTCTGAATATGGCAGACAATGAGGGCTGCTGAGAAGCCAAGGACAATGGCACTGGGTTTTGATCCTACTTCATGTTCTGGCTTTGTGGGAGCCTAGCCAGTTTGGATGTTCACCTTCCTAGACCAGGATGGAGGGGGGAGGATTTTGGACTTTCCACAGGGCAGGGAACCCTGACTGCTCTTCAGACTGAAGAGGGAGGGGGAGAGGAGTGGGGAGAGGGGGAGAGGAGTGGGGGGAGGGGAGGAGGAGGGGGAGGGAAATGGGAGGCTGGGAGGAGGCAAAATTTTTTTTTCAATAAAATAAAATAAAATATAAAGAAGAAGTTCACAGACACAGCACTGAATGTCAACAAACCCTGAAATAAAATACAACAGTTTGGTCACGTAAAAAAAAAAAGACTGCTTATCATTTCACCACAGCTCCTGACTGTGTCCTAGCTACCAAAGAAACTAGTTTTTTTTTTCAATTTCCATCAATGGTTTATCATTGGTACATCGCACTTTAACTGGGCAGGATCTAGGTTTTTTTCAGTCTATGAAAAACTAAAGTTCAAAACTAATTCAAACTTGCTTAAGGGAACATGAACAGCTAAAACATCTTAAAAATGCACCAAGCTTATGAAGTCTCAAACAAAACTTGAATTTCCTGTACATACTCCTGTCAAATAAAGTTGCTTCCTGTATACCACTTCTTTTGCAAACTGGTCTTCTACTTCCTTTCATTTGACCTATATCGGCTCTAGACGGCTTGTGGTTTCTCTCATGAGACATAAACCTCCTTTTTTTCCTATCTCTAGAAAGGACCTGCTCCAGCTTCCAGAGAAGCCTCTCCTTGGAGATGTTCACCAAGCTGGAGGACTCCTCCTACGGTAATCATCTCGAGGGCAACCACCCCAAAAGGGAGGGGGCCGCGATTCCGACTTCTTTTCTCACCTTTCAACAGCTGCACTCTTACTCGGCAACCACAGTGTTCTTCCATCTAGATTTCTGATAGCGTCAGCAGCATCTTGGGGATCCTCAAATTCAACGAAAGCAAAGCCAGGAGGTTATGATGGCAGAAAGTCTAAGTCTGCAGAAACCTGCCTGTTATAGCAGAAGGACATAAACTATTCAGGCACAACTTTGGTTCTTTGAATTTTGTAATTTCCCTTGTGACATTTTAAACTCTTTCTTAATGTTTAACTTAGTTGGAAAATAAAGTGTATACTCAGAGTAATTGTTATGAAACAGGTTTCTGCTCAAACTTTAGAAATCCAAGAATACCCAGCATAAATATATTTTAATAGGTTAATATTAGGCTTAAATAAAAAAGAAAGATGCAATATAGTCAATGAAGGGTAATGTTTTCATCTAGAATAAGCTACATAGATTTGGTATTAAAGAAATAATATGAGTTTGGTAGGTTAAAAAGGGCTGGAAGACTCCCTCTGATTGATACAGAAGTGTATTGTCATGGAGGTGTATAGCCAAGAAGAAACACACTGAATTTAGAAGCTTGAAAATTCTCAAATCTGTCCAAAATAAGGTACCATTCAAAAGTGGTCATGGTATCAGAAAATAAAAGCTCTTATAGAAAAAAATTAGCAATCTGATTTTATTCTATATGTGAGTAGGGATCTTTGCGTTTTAGAGAGTCCCCCTGCTAATAGTAACTAAGATAATCTTGACACACTGGATCTTCAGGAAAAATTAAGGAAGTCCCCTCACACAATTCTCCCTCTTAGTGCCCACCATGAATTCTTATGAATATTCCACTGGTTGCTGAGTGGTATTATGGGATAGAACCCCCTACCTGACTTCTGCATTGATCTAGACAATCTTAACACTTACATTATTTGATTAAATTTAATGCAGGAATAAACCGTTCATTTGAGAATATTGGCAAAAAATAGCATCAAGCAGATTCTGATTTTCTGCATATTTTAAGCAGAACACAAAACTCTGTCTCCAGGGCCATCAACAGAAGGTGTCACAGTCAATTGCTGTGTTCTTGTCCCAGCATGCACACTCTAAAGCAGCTATCCAAGGGTGCATTAAATATAGAATGGCTGAATCACTCTGTCTTACAAGGAAACATAAGGCGATCTTTGCTCGCTAATAAAGAAAACAATGGGGTGGAGGCAGTGGCCCTGGGATTAACATGCATCCCACTGGGGTGGAGCTGCCGCCTGGGATTTATGTGCATCTCAGAGCTTTACCATTCAGCAACAGCTTGAGAAGTGCAACAGTTTTAGATTGTTAACTTTCAAAAATAGAGGCACCATGAAGAAGATGCCTTCCACAAATATTTCTGATGCACTCAGTTCTTCATTGACCTCCACAGCTCCAACGAGCCCTTAATGGGAACAGTTCGTTTCCTCAACAGAAAGATTACTCCTCCACATACCATTTCTGTTTACTCCAACAAGGAATATTCCTGATCTCAGCACTTCATCTGAGGCTCCCGCTGACCTGATGTGGGTGGGTTCGCTTGGGCTCTCAGACTGAACTGAATGTCTGTGGGAATTAGGGCAGATGAGACTGACAGAAGAACATGACTAAGTCATAAGGAAGAAATCCCTCGGTCATATAAATTTATTAATAATTACTACTACAGAACAAAGAAAGGGCGTAGAAAGATGAAATTAAAAATGGTTAAATTATACAAAATGGCGAGGGATTGAAAAGACGTAATTCAAGTTATGAAAGACCACAGCTGTCAACCCACTATCACACCAGGAAAACTGTACAGTTGAAGAATAAATATAAACTTTCCATAGTAAGAACAGGCTAAAGAAATTTTTGATCACTAAGGCAGTGTCTTAGGGTTTTTATTGCTAAAACTCCATGACTGAAAGAAACTTGTGGAGGAAAGGGTTACTTTGCTTATACTTCCAAATCCCAGTGAATCATCAAAGGAAGTTAGAGAAGGAATCAAAGTCAGGAGCTGATACACAGACCATAGAGGGTGTTGCTTACTGCCTTGCTCCTTATGGCTTGCTCATCCTTTCTTAGAGCACCCAGGACCACCAGCCCAGGGACGACAATGCCCACAGTCCGCTGGGTCCTCCCATGTCAACCATCAATTAAGAGAATACATCATTTACTTGTCCGTCGCCCAACATGGTGGGGCGCTTTCTCAGTTGAAGTTCCTTCTTGCAAGTGTCAAGGTGACATGAAACTAGCAGCAGAGATAGTTCTATGGAGGGTCTGGAAGGAAAAAAAATCCGAATTTAAAGACAGATAATAGATAGAAAGTCAGATTAACTCCAACAGACTCACAGTAGCTGCTTTAAACACTCCACCCTCACTGATGGGCTGGTCATCTGGATAAAAAAAAATAGAGATTAAATGGAGATTAAAAATAACTTAAATGGATCTACCGGATATCCATAGAGCACTCCACCCAGAGACTCCAGACTACACAGGCTTCTTGGAAGCTCAGGGAACTTTTCCCCTAAAGTGAATCACATGTTCGGATGTACCAGTCCAAGCAACAGAAGACCGAAACAGTTCCTCAGGTTCCAATTGACCACAAAAAAGGAAGCTGGAAATAAACACCAAGAGAAACTACAGGAAGTGTATAATGTCACAAAGAGTGACAAGATCAGGAAGAAGGAATAAGGTTCAAATAATACAGGTGAGTGCAGGGAACTAAGGAATTTAGGTTTGGTTCTGACACACTCCCCCAAAATTTAAAACTATTTTCTTTAATGTCTTTATTTTAAAATTTTATTAATTAAAAGCATTAATAATATTGAATATGCACTTCTTATAAATTATAAATTTCATAATTTCTTTTCTTAGGTTAAAATATTACAGTTATCCATTTACTTGCGTGGTGAGAGAGAGTGTATGTTGGTGTGTGCCACATCAGCATGTGAATGTCAGAGGACAAGATGCCAAGGGGTAAGGGTGGGGAGGAGGAGAGTTAGGGTTCACTCTTTCTCTGTGGGTCATGGGATTAATATTATAAGCCTTGGCAGTGAACACCTTTACCTACTAAGACATCTCATGGCCATTATCTTAGATGTTTTAAAATTCCAATTAAAGTAGGCTGCCAATTGAGCTCTATTACCTAAGACTTTTAGCTTACGGCACAAGAAAAATCTTCAGGAAATATCAAACATTCCCTCTTGCCTTGTCACATATAAGTTGAATTACCGTATTTGTCAAGTGTAAAGCAGCTAAGTAGCACATGGCTGTTTTTCTCCATAAACTTTCTCTTTCCTTAATTTTCTGTTTCTCATTTTAGTGCCTTTTCCTTTGCAACCGTCTGTTAGCTGGAGGGATTTGTGCTTTATGTTAAGCTTGTGTGCGGCTTCCAGGAGTAGCCCTCTTGAACGTCATCCAGAAGTCAGTTCCTTCCATTGTCTCAGGTCTGTCCTGGGCATTTATAGGAATGTGAAAATGATCACAATCAGGGTTATGATACTTTATGCATGTCTTCCTGCACAGTTTAATAAGGATCTTTAGAACGTGGGAGTGGAGTACATTGTTTTAGGCCATAGTGTGTTCTTTAGAGTTCCCACCCTCACTCCAGATACCCCCACCCTGCCTGGCTGGGGTAACAGGAGCCACTTTCCTTCAGCATCTTTATCATCAGGTATTTATAGACTTTCTAACCTAGAGGAGGTAAGGTTTATAAGCAGGAGAGAAACAGAAGGAACTGCAGCATTAGGTCCTGGAAGAATGGCAGGAGAAAACGGGGCCAATGTTGCAAATAAACAAAGGTCTGAAAAATGCCCCAAACTGAATGCTATCAATCAAGGCAAGAGAGCAAATGAAACCAAACTTGAGCTCAAAATGAAACCTAAAGGAGCTTTAGGTCCATAGAAAATAGCTCATCAATATCCAGAATGTGAAGGCTACATAGACGGTTGGTACGAGGGCCCCGGGGTCCTTCTGGCAATGAAGCTTACTTGTCTTGTACCAGTGGATCAGCCTTGGAGTACCATATTCAGGTGCCGAAACTAGTACACAAGGCATAACTCTTACCCCAAGGGGGAGCAAGAGTTTAGTTTTGATACAGATAGGAGACTAGGGCTCGAGAATATGATTTGGGAAGCCTCAAGTGACCTGTCCTAATCGGAAATTATTTCATGAATCTATTATATTTATAGTACAATAAAATCATGTTTTCAGTCCATTGGTGGCAACATCAGAGCTGTGTTAATCAAAGGAGGGAAATCCATTTTCAGGCATTAGCTGGTGACATCCTTAGATTTCTGGAAGGTGAAAGTTAGGATCTAGTAAGTTAGTACATTCCGAAAGGTTTTACCTGGTAGTTTTACAAGGATGTTAGGTGAAACAAGGGAAGAGCAATGAAAGTCTGTTATGGAGATTAAAGATAACTCAAGGTAATTTAGATCTGGTCCTCAACAACTGGGTTCCAATCAGCCAATCTGCATCATAGAACTCATAACATAGCTGTGGCTTGTCTTTTTTACCAGGAAACTCCTTCTTTCCTCCACCCTCCCTCCCTCCCTTTCACCTTTCACCCTTCACCTTCCCTCCCTGCTTTCTTTCCTTTCCTCCCATCAGAAACAGACACACTGAAACTTTGCCAGTAAGCCACTACCATGTGGCAATAGACAGATTAATGGAGATGGGTTAAATGAGTATGTAAGAATTAGCTAATAAGAAGCTCGAGCTAATGGGCCAAGCAGCAATTTAAATAATATAGTTTCTGTGTGATTATTTCAGGAGTCTGGGCAGCCGGAAAATGAACAAGTAGCCTCCCTACTACAATGTTTTAATATTATCAAGAACTTATAACTGCAAAGCTGTTGATTATGGTCACAGAGGAGATTTTGAAAGTTCTAAGATAGTAATGTTAAGGAAAGAAGTGAATATGTGGAGACATATTGCATACATGCTATACCAATGTCTTCCAGTAGACAGAGGAAAGGATCCCAAAAATGAACGAAAAGAAGGTTTACAAGGACAGAATATGTAGTGGTGTTTTCAATCAAAGGCAGACTACGGTTTTACATGTTGTAAAAGTGCAGACCTGTTACACAAGAGGGATCTTTCTCCCTGTTCCAATTTTGGGAAGAATGAAAAGAAGAAAGAAAGAAATAGAGTAAGGAAGGGAGGAAGGAAGAAAAAAAGGAAAGGAGGAAAGAAGGAAGGAAGAGCAGAAGGAAAGACAAGAAAACATATGGGGCAGGAGGAATATTCTAACCCGGGCTATCTATGAAGATCAAAACCGTACATGCCAACGAGACCCCAAATATCCTCCTTGTCTTACCCCCCTCTTTTCCTCTCCCCTCTCTTCGATTTTTTCTCTCTTCCTCCACACATTCCTCTTCACACTTTTTAAACCTACAAACCACGGACTTACAGAACTGTGCCTGAGTATTACCACTGTTGCAGCTATGAGGAAAGCATAGTAGTAGCACGAGTGAGAGGCACTGATCCAGAGCCCTCCACCTGCTTTGCTCTGGAAACCACTTGCGCTGGTCAAAGCCTTAAAACTTCTGCATTATCTAGCTTTTCATAAATACAACAAAATACCTGAGATGTTTCAAGAGAGAATATATTTATTCAGCTGACAGTTTGGAGGTTTAAATTCAAGAATCAGCTGACTAATGTCCTGTGAGAGCATAGGATAGCAGGGACGGAAGCATAGCCAAGAAACAGCCCCATCATCAGTCAAGAAGGAGACTGAGGGGGCTGGAGAGATGGCTCAGTGGTTAAGAGCATTGCCTGCTCTTCAAAAGGTCCTGAGTTCAATTCCTGGCAACCACATGGTGGCTCACAACCATCTGTAATGAGGTCTGGTGCCCTCTTCTGGCCTGCAGGCATACACACAGACAGAATATTGTATACATAATAAATAAATAAATATTAAAAAAAGGAGGAGACTGAGGGATGGGAGCCTATCTTCCTCTTAGAGGCATGCCTTCAATGACCTAAAGATATCCCATTGTCCTTGTAAAAGGTACACACTATCCAATTCCCCACAACCTTGTGGACCAAACTATCCTATAAATGGATCTCGGAAGAGGAGATTTGTTAGCCATGCTCAAATGATTTAGTATGAGTCCCATAAAAATCCTTTTTCCTATTATCTTTAGAATAGTTATTTGAGTTCTTGGTAAGGGCAATTCAGTAAAAACACACAAGGAAGTTGAAAGAAATGTGATTTTGCAATTGGTCTGGAGTATCAAAGAGCAAGAGGTACAGAGATATGGCTGAAAAGGATTTTAGTTTATGTGTGTGTGTGTGTACATGTGTGTGCGCATGTCTGTCTGTGTGTACTTGTTCAAGTGCAGGTGCCCATGGAGTTCAGAAGAGAAAGCAATGAGTCCCCTGGAGCTGGAATAACCGATGGTTGGAGTCACGGATGCAGGTGCAGAGAACCTAACTTGGGTTCTCTGCAAGGGTAACTCAGCACTTTAGCAGCTGATCATCTCTAGCCCTGAGGTATATAGCTTATAAAAAGTATAAACTCTGCTATTGTATCTTGCCAAGCCTGATCACCTGAGTTCAGTCTCCAGAATCCACATAATAAAATTAAAATTCTAACTCCCACAAGTTGTCCTTTGACCTATATACTTGTTGTGGCTGATGTATATTCCCCAACACAATAAATAAATGAATACAACAAAGACGCAGATAGACAAAAACTATAAACACAATGTCTTCAAACATTTTAGGCATGTGCTTTTGCTTTGGGCTGATGAGGGAGGGGGACTTGATTGGGGGAGGGGGAGGGAAATGGGAGGCAGTGGCTGGGAAGAGACAGAAATCTTTAATAAATAAATAAATAAATAAGAAATAAGCTTCCTGCTTATTAACACACACATTAACAGTCATACTAGGTGTAATTGAAACAGTACTTACGAGCTGTAAAAGGTTAGATTTTTAGAAAGGAAAACATGGCTGAGTGGATGAAGCCCACTGTTCATTTTTACCCAGATGAATATTCACAGAGAAAAGTAACCCGGGTAGGACATCACCGCTGAGCACCTGACCCATAGCTCTAGACAGAAGCAGAGCCACAGCGAGGAGAAGGACCCTTAACAAACCACGGGGAACACTCTAGATCTTTTCTTCTGAAAAGCCTGTACCTGCTATAAATGACACACAATTATCTAGCACCCTTACTGTTAGCACTGGCACTTCTACTCTTCAAGTCCCCACTTTTAGGGCTGTGTGAAGCATTGGGGAGACTGAGGCTCCTGGGTACATCCAGGGTAGGTATTTGGTTAGGAATAAATTTCCCACTTTTCATAAGAAAATGTGTTTGTATAGTTAAGACACTTAGATCTTCTAATTGACTTAATTGGCATTGTCTAGAGAAATAAGAAAGAAAATTGCATGATACACGGAGCCATATAAACTTAGGAATTCATCTAGAAAATAACGGTGATGATAAAGTTTGCTTATGCACCGAGTCCAAAGTCAGCATTGATTAAGCAATTCCAAGTGGCTACTTAAAATTAAGAAGTTTCATCTAGCTGCATCCTAAGAGGCCATGGGAGAATAAAGAGGAAATAAAAGAACATACAGATGAAATATATTTTATTAAGGTATGGATGTTTTGGAATTTGTAGGTGTACACTTCATTTGTTTCTGGAAATTAAAGTTTTAATTTAAGACAATTGGCGAGCTACAGTGAACTAACTGAGAGGCATTTGTAATCTGTGATGAGTTTGAAAATTGTTGGTGGCACTGATTGCACACCAAGCACACTGGGATATCATGCATGAAGAAATATTTTTGTGTCTTTTTCATTGTAATTGGGGTGTTAGCAGCTTGACAATACTGTGTCTCCAGAGAGAGAAGACATTTACTGAGGCCAGTTCCGAGGCCTCAGGTTTGTGTTCTGATGTAAGAGTCAGTCTCCTTTACTCTCGAAACAACATTGTACTGTTAGTGTTATATTCCTGAAGACACAACACTCATAAAAGTAAAAATGCCATAGAAAACGAACGAACAAACAAAAAAGATGTAAATGAGCTTTGTAAACTAACCCTTTTAACTTTAGGTCATCACAATTTCTTTATCTTTTATTACTGTTACCATGTGTGATGGGACTCGGAGACATGTGTGCCATAGTCTTTTAGTGAAGGTCAAATTACAACTTTGTGGAGTTGGTTCTCCCCTTCTTCCTTCCGTGTGTTCTGTGGATAACTCAGGCCATCTGTCTTCATCTTTACTTACTGAGACATCTTGCTGACCCAAGGGCTTTCCTTAGCAATGAAAAGTTCAAATGCATTAGCATATGGATTCCTGACTTTTAAATTAGCTAACATATATCTTAATTATAATTATAAAACACAGTTATCATGTGCTTGTGATTCTTCCTTCCTATAAGTGATGGAGAGTGACATCGTGTGTTATAGCCAGAAAGAGCTCTGGTTTTCAGTCTTTTCTTCTAGTGATGAACCAGTCAGGTTTCTACTATCTGGAATGGCTCCACCACCCATGCCCCTGGCTTCTGCCTCTTTAGACCTGCCAAAGATGGCAGACAGTGAAGGAGTGTGAAAGGTCTTAGCACTGGGATTAGAAGAGGTGAATACAGCTTTTTGTCCAATTCCATTGACTAAAAATTAGTGCTTAGCAGCATTTTACTGTTGGGCATCTGAAAATAAAGGAACACAGATTTATAGACTCATTGGTTTGCAATCAGGTCTCTGGCTGCCTTTAAAGTTATCAAAGTTTCCCAAGAGTCAGAGTGTCAGTGTTGCTGCAGAAAGGCTGCAGGGTGTGCATGGAATGTCAGTGAAGAGCAGAAATGAATTTAGAAGCCAGGGAATGTATTGAAAACAGGCAAATGAATCCTAGTCTTGCATCTGACATGTGCAAGCTAAGCCCTTCTCTGAATGGGAACTGTCAACTGGGAATAATAACTATACCCCAGGTAAATGTGCCAAAAAGAAGATATATGACTACATTTGGTAAATGTAAACTTCTAAAAGACCCAACTATTTTCCTTACCAGCCCACAGTCCACATTGCTGCTAGGAAATAGTTTTCTAAAAAGCACTGTTAGTCAAACTTCTCTCATGCTTAAAATCTTAGATTGATAATTATAACACAGAGACACATGGGAACAGATGGGTAGATAGGAAAAAAGAAAGTGTAATATAGATACAGTGATATGGTCTATAAACTGTAGACTCAAGAATCTACTATTGTGAAGAATTGATTCAAAATTTTCAGTCTGATGTAAAGATCTATAAATATACTTCATATAGTTGACTAAAAGTGCTGAGAGTTAGGGAAATGTTGTCTTCCTCGGAGAAGAACACACCAAAAGACTTGTCAATGTCAAATGGTCATACCTGAAACCATGTAGATTCAAGTAGTAACACTATGTAAATTGAGCATGCTGTATTTGTGTGTTTAGAAATAAGATATATATGATATATATCCATTATTTATAGATAAATATCCATTAATTTTAAAGAGGGCTACATGGGATGCTTGGAGAAAGGAAAGGGAAGGGAAAATGGTATAACTATATTATAATCCCAAACAAAAAAAATTAAGAAAATGTAATTCAAATGTGTGTATCTAAGGAAATTTTCTTATGCTTTCTGATGAACTGATTTATTTACTCCATGGTCTGTTTTTCTTTCTTCAGTGCTTACTATTTGGGTCCTGTTAGTACTGCAAGGTTATTTCTTTTTTTTTCTTTTATTAGATTTTTAAAAAATACCAATCCAGGTTCCCACTCACTTGCCTCCTCCCATTCCCTCCACACACCTTCCCACCTCCCCCCCCCTCCACTCCACAGAGAGGATAGGGCACATTGCTTTGGGGAAGATTCAAGGCCCTCCCTACTACATCTGGGCTGAGCAAAGTATACATGCAAAGAGAATAGGATTCCAAAAAGCCAGTACAAGCAGTAGGGGTAAGTCCTGGTGCCACTGCCAGTTCCTCCTCAGTCTGCCCCAGCCATGCAACTGTCAGCCACATTCAGAGAAACTATTTTGTTCCTGTGCTCATTCCTTCCTAGTCCGGCTGGAGTTGGTGAGCTCCCATTAGCTCAGGTAAACTGTTTCAGTGGGTGAACCCTTCATGGTCTTGACCTCTTTGCTCATATTTTATTTATTCCACTCTTCAACTGAACCTTGGGAGCTCAGTCCAGTGGTCTGATGTGAGTCTCTGCCTCTGTTTCCATCAGTTATTGGACGAGGGTTCTATGGTGATATTTAAGATATTTAGTCTGACTACAGGGCAAGTCGAGATCGGGCACCCTTTCCTCTATTGCTTAGGGTCTTAACTGGGGTCATCATTGTGGATTACTGGGAATTTCTCTAGAGCCAGGTTTCTGCTAACCCTATAATGGCTCCCTCAGTCAAGATATCCCTTTCCTTGCTCTCATCTCTGTCCTTCCTCCATTTCGACTATCCCATTCTCTCAAGTTCTCCTCAACCCTCCTTTTTTTCCCCTCCTCTTCCCCTTCCACCTTTCTTCTTCCCCCTATCTCCATGCTCCCAATTTTATCAGACGATCTTGTCTGTTTCCAATTTCCAGGTGGATCTATGTATGTTTTTCTTTGGGTTCACCTTATTACTTAGCTTCTCTAGAATCATGAACTATAGGCTCAATGCCCTTTGTTTATAGCTAGTATCTACTTATAAGTGAGTACATACCATATTCATCTTTATGGGTTTCGATTACCTCACTCAGGATAGTGTTTTCTAATTCCATCCATTTGCATACAAAATTTAAGATGTCATTGTTTTTTACCACTGAGTAGTACTTTAATGTGTAAATATGGCACACTTTCTTTATCTGTTCTTCAGTTGAGGGGCAACTATGTTGTTTCCAGGTTCTAGCTATTACAAATACTGCTGCTATGAACATAGTTGAACAAATGCTTTTGTAGTATGATTGAGCATCTTTTGGGTATATGCCCAAGAATGTTATTGCTGGATCCTGAGGTAGGTTGATTCCCAATTTTCTGAGAAACCGCCATACTGATTTCCAAACTGGTTGTACAAGTTTGCAGTCCCACCAGCAATGGATGAGTGTTCCTGTTACTCCACATCCTCTCCAGCATAAGCTGTCATTAGTGTTTTTGTTCTCAGCTATTCTGACAGGTATAAGATGGTATCTCAGAGTTGTTTTGATTTGCATTTCTCTGATGGTTAAGGACGTTGAACGTTTCCTTAGGTATGTTTTGGCCATTTGGGATTCTTCTGTTGAGAATTCTGTGTTTAGTTCAGTACCGTATTTTTTAATTGGTTTATTTAGAATTTTAATGTCTAATTTCTTAAGTTCTTTATGTATTTTGGAGATCATTTCTTCTTCTGATGTGGGGTTGGTGAAGATCTTTTCCCGTTCAGTAGGCTGCCTTTGTGTCTTATTGACTGTGTCCTTATATACTGTGAATTTAAGTTGTCTTGAATATCTATAAATTTGTCTTTGTGTTACGTAATATTTTCAATTTGTCCTACTAACATTTGAGCATTTCTGTTGCATTTTAAGCTTTTGGGTGGTCTTGAAATACCCCCACGGATTTGTCTGAGGGTAGCTAGAGCACCTCTCATATGTATGTACTATGTAAAGGCCATTTCTTTCTAGGCACCTAGTCTTACCAAACTATTTGACATCATGTTAAGTGCTTGAAGCATTGTCTATAGTTTTAAAATATTTATACTGAACTACATTAACAGTAGAATTCAGTTTTCTCAGAACATTATTTGACCTGTTTAATGACAAAACTCTGAGGAGTCATGAACATTCACATCTATAACTTTAAGGTCTTAATTTTTTTTAAAAAAAATAAGCAACAGATAGAAATGTTGATCACAATGAATACTTGAAAATACTGAAAATACTAAAAAAATGATAGGAAGATAAACATGTAATAAGGATAACCAAAAAAGTGTGTGACATAAATGTTTGGAAATTCTGTTCAGTAACTTGCCGTTGCTACTTTTGGGGATATTCTTTCTTGCATTGACACAGTGCTTTCTTTCCATCCTTCTCAGTTCTAGTCTCAGTGCCGGGCTCGAAATGAGCTTGCTATGACCTTGCTGTCCATGACAGCACCTTTTTAAACCTTCCATTTATTGATACTGTTGGACTTCCATGGCCAGCATCACCTAAAATTGACTTATTTGCTTCTTCTCCATTCCACTAGGCTGGTAGATTAATGTGGACCAACTCTATCTTACCTCCAAGTCAGGGAAAGGAAGTACTGGACATGTATAAGCCTTTTTAGCAGCATGTGCAAAGAACATTAAAGTACCAGGACAAAATAATATATGCTTCCTGTATCAAACTGTATTACTCATAATTCTTAACACAAAAATAATGTTAATTAGAATTAACAAAGTAGAGGTGGCTATAAATATGTCAACAATAACATGTTAAAAAGAAATTCCTTTTAAATATTTTAGGCAAATAGTAAATTATTGCAGTGAATTACTACATAAAATTAACTATGTATCAAAAGTTATGCAGCTGATGCAGTAAAACAGAAGTGGAAACAAGTGTCTACTAACTAGGGGAAGACAAAACGGTGACAAGTGGGCTTCGTCTTCATGTCAACAAGCTTTTTAGTTTTCTACAAAATAATAAAAGAAAACCACCACCTTTTCCTAAGTGAAAGAAGAGCAGGACTAGTTAAGATAAGAAATAAGTCACTCAGGAGAAAACATACGCTGCCTACAGCTGAAATTGCTGAATGCATTGGTTAAGAGCCCTCTTAGTGTATGTCAGAAACTAAACGACTAAGCAAGAAGCTACCAACATGAAGTGGAAGGGAAAGCGAGGCAGGGATTATAAAACATGGAACAGAGTCCAGACGTTTTCTGCACTAGGAGCATCTGTCAACCCTGGAGGTGTTGGATCTTACGTCCAAATCTGTAAAATACTTAAATACACAAAAACAAATAAACAAAACCAAGAAAAGTCAGAGATCCCGAATCCCAGACTCGCACAAGACTGGCAGTGCAATCTCCACTGTTGGGAGGCGCTTCTCCTGGTAAACTGTTAGTCGGTAAAAGCAAACAGAATTCCACAGTGAGCCAAAGGCCACAGGAGAGCGAGAGGGGAGATCGCCCTTCTAAGCGGCACTGAGCACCCTGGAGCCCACAGGCAGACCCTCTCTACACAAAAGCACTGTCCTCAGACTTAAATAAATGCTTCAGTTTAGAGCTGTGGTCCCATGAGTACCACAGCGTCACAGAAACTTCAGTCCCGCAGGGCACACGGCACCAGCAGGAGCTAAGGGATCGAGGCAGAATGGAAAACAGAGGGATATGGGGAACGGGCGACAGAGCAGGCACACAAAATCAGAATTTACAGAAGATCAAGAAAGAATGTTTAAAAGAAATAAAACGAACATAGAAATGACCCTTGTGTGACAAAGTAGCTCCCCCGCCACAGTCTTCATGAGGAAGACATCCAACTTCAGAAGTAAGGGAAAGGTTACTGGGCACAGTGCTGCAGGCATGTGACCTCAGCCCAGGAAGCAGGGGCAGAAGGCCAGCCACTTCCATGCTGGCCTGGAATACAAGACTCAAAAATAAACAAATGAATTGAAAGGACTGAAAATGCAAATTCAAATAAAATATTTTTATTACTGGTTTGAGAAAAGTTTGTAAAATATTGGTAATAGCGGCTGGATGGATTGCTCGGACAGCTGAGAGCTCTATCCGGTCTTCCAGAATAACTGGGTTCAGCTCCCAGCACCCATGTGACATGGCTCAAGCTCTAGGGAATCTAACACCCTGCTCTGGCCTCTGTGGGCAACTGCATACATTAAACACACACACATAAACAACACGCACATATAACACACACACAGGGACACATACACATACAAACACTCACGGACACACACACACAACACACACAGGGACACATACACATAAACACATACAAACACAGATACACATACACACATAATATACACACATACATACACACAAGAGTACACACACAAATGAAATCTTAATACATCACTAAGGTATTTGGGGAATCAGGCTTTTCAGGCCCTCTTGCCAATATTTTCTAAAATTCAAAACCCACATATGCATGAGTCACATGCACAGACAGTTTATTTCTAAAATCCCCTTCTTCATATCCTCACCAAAGTACATCCATGTGATTATGTAGATGGTCATTACATTATTCTGTATAAAAGGCAAGCACAGCCAGGTTTAGGCACCCAACAGTGGCAGTCGAATGCAGAGCCCCTGTGTGTGAACGTGGCCTGGGGCATGTCGTTCCGGTCCTCAGAGGCAGGACAATTGCAACCGCTGTAGTGTTTAAGCGAGCAGTTTCAGTTCAAACTACTTAAACGCCTTTAAATTTTTAATAGCTTAATTTCAGCAAACTTAAAACTGAAGTCTAACATTGTTCTGCTCATTGTACTGAAAAACTAATTTGTAGAAATTATTTGGAGTCTAAGAAAAGAAGACTCATCTCCATTTAAACCATCTTAACTACTTTTAAAGGGAAATCAGAAGCGAGGAGAGAAGGAGTTGGATGTCTTAGGGTACAAAGCACAGATACATATATATTTGTAAATATATTTTTATATAAATATATGTATTTTTTTCTGAATGAACTCAAGAAATGTGTTAATCATGGTGACTTTTAAAGAGAGGAATCAAGAGTCTGAATGGGAGAAAAATGTTTCAGACTGACCAATTCATTTATTAAAAAGCCATATTTGTATTTTAAACAATTGAGACAGTATATATTAAGCAAATTGGTTTCCATTTAATTTTTATTTGGTTTTGTTTTTTCTTGAGCCATGATATCACCATATAGCCCAGGCTGACCTTAAACTCATGATCCTCCAACCTCAGTCCCCTGCTGCCAGGATTACAGGCATAGACCACCTCTCTCAGGTTTTTTGTTAACTTTTGATGCATAAATTAATAATGATAGTATAACACATATTTTAAAAAGTTTAATTAATTTAGTTTCTTAAAACAATGTGTGTATATATACATACAGGTATGTGTATATGTAGGTGTGTGTTTCTATCCTTGCAGGTAAATGTGGTTGTGTGTGTGTGCTTGCATGTGTGTGTGTGTGTGTATTTGTGTGTCCGTGTCTGTTTGTTTTTGTGTATGTGCATGTGGACATGTGGAGGCTAGAGATTAATTTCTGGTGTAGGAGGTCCTTCTGTATTTGTGTTGCTTTCATTGGTTATTAAAGAAACTGCCTTGGCCTAGTTGATAGGGCAGAACTCAGGTAGGCAGGGAAGACAGAACAAAATTCTGGGAAGAAGGGCAGTGTGGCAGAAGCCATGAAGCTCCTGCCTGAGACTGACGCTAGTTAGAATCTTTCCCGGTAAGCCACGACCTCGTGGTGATACATAGATTAATAGAAATGGGTTAAAGCAAGATGTGAGAGTTAGCCAATAAGAGGCTAGAGATAACTGGCCAGGCAGTAATTTAATTAATACAATTTCTGTGTTATTATTTCGGGGGTCAAGCTATCTGGGCGGCCAGGACAATTTCGAGTGTCACACCTTAGGTGCCAGGGTCTGTCACAGGGACGTGGGGCTTGCAGATTAGGCTAGGTGGGCTGACAGAGAGTCCCAGGGATCCACCTTCCCAGTGCTGGCATTGTGAGCATGTGGACTTTTACATGGGTAGTGGGAACTGAATTCTGATCTTCATGCTTGTGTGACAAGGACATTATTCCCTGAACGCATATAATAACTTAAGCATTTACAATTACAATCTAATGAACACAAGGCAAGAGCAGTGTCCATGACAACTTACAGCTTGGAGTCACCTCTTTTCTGGAGTGGCCCCCAGTATTTCACTGACTGCTTACTTCCTCCAGCGTGATTTCTTTAACAGACTTTCAGCTCAAGCAAGTAGACCTCTGAAGCTCAGTCTCTAAGAGTCTGGGGCCAAGGATAGCCCTTGAACGTGTCCACTGGGTCTACAGACATTTTAGGGAGAAAACGCTCCATGCTTTGTCCTCAGAAAATGAAAGGAAACCCTCACCACTTTTGGTCAGATTTTTTTGCAGTCTTGTCAGCAGCCGAGCCTTTGATCTGTTCTTGGTTAATTGTAACCAGCTCTTGATTTGAATGTCATTTCAAACCTTAAGGTCATAGTTTTACTTTCCTTACTTAAGAAAGCACCGTGAGTGTATCTAAGTCGAGCTACACAGTAATTTTGTGATTTATGAAAAAAATGCTAAGATCATTGCTTCATTTTCAAAAACTTTTACTGTGAGTTTTCTCCTTTAAAATGTGTTTTCTGCATGCGGGTTTTATCTCTGTTCTGCCTGAATGAAATAATATGGCAACTGCAAATTGAATTAATTCTAGTAAGCAAGAAAAATATTACCATCACCTCAAATTAGCAATCCCGACACACCCCAACAGCCCTGCATCCCCATACCCATCGCCTTCCGGCCTTATACTTCTAACTGCACTGTTGACACTTACAGCCTCAGGCTCCAGGGATGGAAAAAATTCCCACATGATCTCTAAATTCGATCCATCCTTCAGTAATTACATTTGTAGATAATGGAATAGAAACCATTAACACAGAGAGCTTTTAAATCATAATTAATTGCACATGCAAATGCACTGCTAAATTTGGATGCTCAATTAAACAGCTAATTGCATTGAAAATGAACGTGTGCCCTTAGATGGGGCACCAGGAGCCCTGGCCCACCTGTGTGCATCCTTCTACTTCAACAACAGTTTCTCTGTTGGATGCAATTGTAGGCAGGGTGAGGAAACAAGCTTCTGCTTGCCAAAGGCCGGAAATGGAAGGAATTGTGCCTGTCACACACTGACATCTGTGATCCAGATCCTCTGAAGACAAGGTATCCTAGGAATTGCAAGACTTTTAGACCTTCAGGAAGTGTTCTCTCTTTTAATGTGGGAAATACTGTGCTGTATTATAATATATTATTCGAAAATGCAAGAAGCATTTTCCCCTGAGCCTTCAACAGGTGATGCCTTGAGGCTTTGACATAAGGAGTTAGCAAGAAAGGTGGATTGTTTTTTATAACAGTCAAAATTATCGCCAACAAATCTATTGGGTTACAGTTCTACAGCAAAGGTCACATGTCTATATATTGAAATATAGATATTGCGTCTCATTACCTGTAGAGGGCAACTCTGACATGGGAAGGGAATATTTAATTACCATACATTGGGGCAGTCAGTTTTGATTCAGAAAGATCATGTTTCCTGACGAAAGCCATGCACAGCAGGTAAGTATCCGTTTTAATACTTTGGTCTTCATTAAAGTGGCAGGAAGCACTAAGGCTACACATTGTGAGATAAGCAACCTTAAACTATTTACCACTCCAAGAGAAACTGAAACGCTAATAGCCATCTTATAAATAAAATTATCAAAATTATCTGAAGATCAAAAATATTAGGCAGAATAATGTTCCCCAAACATGCCCATATTTTAGTCCCTGAACCAGTGAATATATTAGCTTTCATGGAATAAGGTAATTAAGGTTTCAATTGAAAGGAAGCTTGCAAACTCAAGATAGGTCCTGAATTATATGTTCATGACCGGTATAATCCAAGACTCCTTACAAATGCAGAGTGGAGGCAGAGGGAAGGGGAGAAGCGTAAGGGACTGCAGGGAAGGCACAGGTGGTCTCAACAGTGCCACTGTGAGAACAGAGGAAGGTTGGAATAAGCCGAAGAATGTCGGGATCTACGAGCTGGCAAGGTGAGGGTGGCAGTCCTCCCCCAGAGTCACCGGCAGAAAGCTCCGTCCTGTTGACACCTTGATTCTATCTTTGTGTCACCTGTGTTAGACTTCTAACCTCACGATATGTAAGATGGAGCCAGAGAGATGACTCAGTGGGTAAGTAGCCAAACTTGATGACCTGAATTCCATTCCTGGGATTCACATATGAAGGACAAACCTGAGTCCCACAGGTTGTCCTCTGGCTTCCATACATCGTGGCATGTGTGAACACACACACACACACACAACCAAATGTAATAAAATTATTTAAAAGAATCGTAACATTAATAAATCACTTTTTAATCCACTTAGCTTTTAGCCAGTTACTTCAGAAAACAGCTTAAACCATTCATGCCTGGGGGTGACTAACAAACAAACAATAACGGCTTATGGAATAAAAGGAGTCTCCAAGATGCTGTGACTCTGCTGGACAATGACTTCATTCATGTTTCTCTGACAGCCAATCAGTCTCCAGTGGTCTCAGACCATTCTGATCTCTGACAGTCTACTCACACTTACTGACACTGCTGCATCTACTCACACTTACTGACAGACACTGCTGCATCTACTCACACTTACTGACAGACACTGCCACGTCCACTCATACTTACTGACCCTGCTGCATCTGCAGATGCAGACCGCATGTGCAGGTCCTCACTTGGCAAGGATACATTTTTTTGCTTTCCCCTTTCCCTAGATCAGACTTGTCAGGCTAAGAAAGTCTATATCATGTTGATATAAGCAACACTGATGACTGACTAACTCTTTTTGGTCAACGGGCTTAGTAGATATGCTTCTCAAATGATAGGCTATGTTCTGGGAGATACATAATAAATCCAAAATATTACCAAAAATTCATTTAATAGTCTCCATCCACCCCTACATAGTTTTGTAGAATAGTGCTGTGTAGATTATGGCTCCCCACCCTTGTGATTGCTATGGTTAGCTGAAACTCAGCATTATAAGAGTGTAGAAATACATACTGCAAGCACAAAAACAGGCTAAAATTCAAACTTCAAAATGGGGTTCCTATCAAATGCATGTATTGCTTTTATTATCATCTTAAAACCGAAAATTGTAGGTATGGGTACCACCCATGTTTTGAATTGGTTTCTTAGTTGTTTTTGGAAAATTCTGTTAAAGTTTATGTGATAGTTTGGGAGAAAAGGGCCCCCAAAGGGGTGATACTTTATTGGAGTAGCCTTATTTATTGGTGTGGCCTTATTGGAGTAGGTGTGGTCTTGTTGGAGAAAGTGTGGCACTGTGAAGTCCGGCTCTGAGGTCTCATATATGCTCAAAATACTGACCTTCAGACCATGTCCTGCGTCCTGCAAGTCAAGATATAGCCACCACCATATCTGCCTGCAGACCACCATGTTTCACCATGATGATAACGAACTAAACTCCTGAAAATGTAAGTCACCACAATTAAATGTTTTTCTTTATAAGAGTTGCTGTGATCATTGTATCCCTTTACAGCAATAGAAACCCCAACTAAAACAGAAGTTGGTACCAGGAATGGAATATTGCTATGATACGCCCAACCATGCTTTTGTTTAAAGGAATATGGACCTTCGGATTGTGGTTTAGAAAAACAGTTGAAAACTTGAAGCACTGCTGAGTGGGCTATACTTCTAGGAGCGTGGGAGACAATAGTGCCGAGAATGATTGGAACTGTGTGGGATTGGCTCATAGGTTTTCAGAGGAAAATATTAGTGTGTTGTCTGGAAAATGTTCTTGTGATATTTTGGTAAAGAATGTGGCAGTTTTTGCCCTTGTCTGAAGAGTCTGCCTGAAGCTAAAGTGAAGAGTTTGGGATTAATTCCATTGGCAGAGGAAAACTCAAAACAGCCTAGTATAGATCCTGTCATGTGGATATTAGTGATAACTCTAAAGGCCATTATATATTGGAAGTATGTGATCTACTTTTTTATTTTAATTTTACAGGGGATTACTATTAAGAGATTGCATGAATCTCAGAAAAGACTTTGAACTTTAGACTTTTAAGTAAGTTTGGGGTTGTTATAGACTATGCAATATTTGAAGTTGGACTGAATGCATATTTGCATTATGATATGCCTACAAGTCTTTGAGGTCATAGAATAGAATATGGTGGCTTGAAAGAAAATGGTCCCCCAAAGGGTGTTGCACTATTTGGAGGTGTGGCCTTCTTAGAGTAGGTGTGGTCTTTTTGGAGGAAGTGTGTCACTGTGGCAATGGGCTCTGAGGTCTCATATATGCTCAAGATATGGACCAGTGTCTCAGACCGTTTCCTGTTGCCTGCAAGTTAAGATGTAGCCAGTCTCATGTCTGCCTGCAGACCACCATGCTCCACCATGATGATAATGAAAATGTAAGCCATCCCGTTATGTGAGCCCACAAGTATAATACAGTAAAAGTACAGCTGATAGGTCCAATGGACAGATCCACACGAGTATGATCTGGTGGAGAACCTGATTTGCAGAGCTTTGGGAACACTGCTCTGCTGGATAGTCACTGTCAGATCTGCAGAAATCTTGTGAGATCATGACATTTCTCCCTTCCATAATGGGATTCATCCTAAAATATGCCATCAGTGTATGAATCATTCTTTAAACCTGACTTTTTCTGTCCTGGCAACTGGATGACACACCATGGAGCTCTAGTGTGAAAGCATTTACTCAGCCAAAGCTTTGTTCTAACAGTCAAATCTACATAAAGCTATACCCCACAACTATCCTTATTGACAGGACTTATTGACAAGAAAGGACCCTGGAGCAGAAGGCACTGAGCAGAGAGATATATGTCTGCTCTCACTGATAAGCAGGTCTGGGTGGCCCTGAATTCTCTAGCATCAGACTCAGGAAGATAATATACTGCCCTTTTACTCTACCCTAACAAGTTGTTAATATTTTGTATTTAGCCTTCACCTTGGTTTCAATTAATATAAAATCATAGCCCAAGAGATTAACTGTTTATGCATTTTCCCTAAGAGATACAGGAAAAAGGTTTGGGTCGCTAAACCAGCCCCAGAGAAAGAGATTCCTTCTCACCTGGGTGCTGATGACAGGCACCCTGCTAGGGCTAGAAGCAAAGTCTCCAAGTACCACGAGAGGTGCGCCCATCCACCGAGACAGTGGGGCTGATCTATTGGGAGCTAACCAAGGCCAGTTGGACTATGACTGAAAAAACATGGGATAAAACCTGACTCTCCAAACATGGCGGACAATAAGGGCTGATGAGAAGCCAAGGACAATGGCATGGGGTTTTGATCCTACTTCATGTTCTGGCTTTGTGGGAGCCTAGCCAGTTTGGATGTTCACCTTCCTAGACCTGGATGGAGGGGAGAAGACCCTGGACTTTCCACAGGGCAGGGAACCCTGACTGCTCTTCAGACTGGAGAGGGAGGGGGAGAGGAGTGGGGGGAGGGGGAGAGGGGCGGGAGGAGGGGGAGGGAAATGGGAGGCTGGGAGGAAGCAGGGATTTTTTTTTTAATAAAAAAATAATTAAAAAAATAAAAAAAAGAAATTCCCTTTAACTCAGCTAGCTAGATGCTAATGCAAATCAAGCACTTTAGCCTTCCTCCCAGGCTCACAGGTTACTATGGTTACCATAGCTGTGTTCCCATCTGCTGGGGAAGGAAGTGGAAGCGCTCAGAAACACAACAACACTGTTGCACTTTCTACAATTATTAACCACAAACTTGTAGCTTTACGAGTTATACCTAAGAAATGTAGTTAGTGCATGAAAACGTCTTAGAATTTTGTATTGATTTTTGAAATCCTACCGGTATCTGCCAGGGAACTTCACAGCCATGCCCCCTCTGAGACATAAGGCTCCTCCTGTACCTGTTGTTGTGATTCTGTGAAATGTATTATGCTTATTAACTGTCTGTGTGGGTATATAAACTGAAAACCATGTGGGATGGGTAGAACAATAGAGAACAAAAAGAATAGCAAAAGAACAGTGAGGAACAGAGGAGAAACAGCGAAAGGGAAACGAGAGTATTGGAGAGAGAACAGGAAGAATAAATAAGACATGATAAAAAGACTTAGATGAGCTAATTTATTTTATTTACCTTCAGGTATCTTAGCCAGCTTTTGCCTGCTATAGTGATCCTTCTGAATCCTTAGAGGTTTAGTGGGCTTAACCCCAACATAAACCTCAGTATTTTGGCCCTGAGTGGGATTATCAGAAAGATAACTTTTGAAAACTATCCTAGTCGAGACAGCATTTCCTGAAAGAGCACAAATTGAGGTTTCCCTAATCAAAGCAGCTGTACCAGGATCTGACCAAAGTTGCTGCAGAACCAGAGATGCCAGACTCTCAAAGGTGCTGAGTAAAGGAAAATTTCCTACCCACCCCCGACTCCAGAGGGCACCTCAAATGGTCCCTTGCCAGAGACACTTCCAAAGACAATTCTTTTAAGAGTCCTCACCAGTAGAACACTATTGGTTTGAAAGAAGTAAATGTTTTGTTAAGATGAGTGAATTTTTCCCTTCATCCCTCTTTAAGTCCTCTCTTTACAATCATGGCATTTCTTTGTAACTTGTAACTAACCATTCAACAAGACCCCCTGAGAACATAAACCAAGGTCAATACTGTTTGTGCCCTGCTCTCCCAGACTTACCAGCCTGCAGTTCAGACTCCTATGTGCTCCGAATGGCTTTCTTCACCATAACTCACTGGAAGCTAAATGGTCAAACCCGTGTTTTAAAACTTGTGAATTGCCTTGCCCCTGGGAGCCGGGTACCCCTGGTGCTTCTCATTTTAATAACAAAGCAAGTTTCCGCTAACAGACTTACACAGTGTTAGGCTCTGCAGACAATTTCAGCTGCTTTCAAAACTCAAAGGATGACTTCTCAACATTTCTAAACTATTCCTGCAGCTTTTCTTTCTATCGCTACACTAAAAACCTGCCTTCCTCTTTACAGATGAGGCTACCCTGCTCCTTCTTTATTTGTGAAAATATGTGACCACATACAGGAACTTCCAGTTAGCTCAGTTGAAACCAAATCCCAGAGAGAGGACACTCTCTCTAGTGACTTGTAAGAATTTTACAGGGCTTCTCAGTTCGCTTGGAGAGCATTCTACAGTCACTCTGGTGGGCATCATGTACCCGCTCACTCAGAGCTGTTCTTATTTGTCTCCCTTTCTATTAACAGACTGCTGCTACTACCTACATCTGACTGGAACTGAAGAGGGAGTTGGACCATAAACAAATGTCACAGAAGCATGGGAACAAGACATACTTTCATTGTAGGAGCAAGTGTTCATCACTGAGGAAAATAATAACTCTAAAATTGCTGTTTTGGGCAAAATGAAAAGCAAAAAAATCAAGAAGAAAAAATCTCAAGCAATTAAGGAATAAATTATGATTTGTTATTTAGATTGGTGACAGGATCTAGGGGACTCTTACCAACGAAAGTGGATATAGAAGTAATAGGTGAGAGCCATAGAGAGATGACAGACAGATTAGCTCGGCTAATAATGCGTTCGTTTCTTTCTTGATCTTCCACTAGTAACTTTTAGGAAGGACAGTGCATTCAGGTGAGGTCATTCAGGTCACATATGGGGAGCATTTGACAGCTTCCAGAGAACAGCTGACAGGGAACTGGGGGGGGGGGTCCTCTAGCTATGGAGGAAATGATCTCCTTGGCAGAGCCTCAGATTCTAGTGAGAGATTCACAAGATGCAATGGATGTAGATGAGGATCTCTCATGAGAGATTAGGAGCCAGAGCCACACAGTTAAGAACTCTGAGATCCCGAAACTGTCTAATAAGATTTACTTAAATAAATTTTGAGGCAATTTTTTATTCACTAATAAATATGTTACCTAAAAACTAAGGATAATCTGTCTTCATAAATTACTAAAAGACATAAAAGAGAACATGCTGCAAACTGTAAAGTGCCAATGCCAGGGCCAACCCCAACTACTGCAGTTATCACACACACACACACACACACACACACACACACACACACACACGTATGTCTACATATGGTAGGTAACATGAATGCTCTTTCAGATTTCCAGATAACCAACTACTGTAGCTAATCCACACACGTATATCTGCACATGGTAGGTAGCATGAATGCTCTTTCAGATTTCCAGATAACCTAAAATATGCCACGGAGAGCACTGTGTTGGGGATTCCTATGACCACCCCTATCACCGGGACCTGACGACTTCTCAGGAGAGGGGGTGAGAAGGTATGGCATCAATGACATGGACACCAGGAGTCAGGCAGAAGGAAAGCAGGAGACTCATTGTTTAGCAAAGGAGAGGACCTTATATGTCCTCCCAGCACCCAGGCATTCTGATCCATTGACATCGGGTGGTCACCCCTCATTTGCTAGGCATAATCAAGAGCTCTGACAGCACCGGGCAGTCTCTAGGTTGGCTCACCTCTCAACCTGAGAGGCATTAACTTCCTATACATCCACCCTTTTCTATTTATTCCATGGGCGCTCAATGGGAGGCAGGGTTCTTTGCTCTGGCTTTGTTGACTCTGCCTCAGAAGGTCTCAGCAACTGGACTGTGCATGTCTTAGACTGGCCTACCTAACAACTTCTTACCCGTCATTGACTGTCAACCCTTGAAGAGCATTCATTACAGGAGAGCTGCCAGGGTAGGGGACTAGGTAGTAGCCTTTTGAATTTCAGATAACAAGGCATGCATAATTTCCTTTGGAGGACTGTGAGAAGGATGCATAAGAGCCATTAGCACCTTAAGAGTTTCCTTAGTTGCTGCCCACTCTATTGGATATGCTACAGGAGACATTTAAAGAGAATAAAGATTAATAATGCTGCCCCATCAATTAAGGTATGTATATGTGAGCACCCAGGAGGGATCAAATAGCATTTTTATATTATGCCAAACTTTTTCAAAAAATGAAGATTCAAAAGCCATAACCTCTGCCCTTAATAAATCAATTTGTTTTAGAGGGGCAATGAGAACAAGAAAGAGGAGTATATACATTGCCCATTCTGGTTTATTCCCTCCTTGGTGGAAGCAGGCTGATCCATGGCTGGACATACATCTCTTACCAGACTGACGTCATGGCAATCTGAGGAAAAACAGGAGCTTACCCTCCCCCATGAGTGAGCAGGGGGCTGACAACTGCCCTTGGAAGGAGACACAACCTCTCCATCTCACTAGAGGCTGGGGTGTGTTCCTTGACAGAGATGCCCAGTGCTTGTAGACTGGGCTGAGCCCCTTGTCATCAAAACTGAGAAAGTTCATAAGGGAAAGGACCTCCGTGAAGACCAGATGAGGATTTGTCCTAGCCTCTCCTAGTCCTGGCCAATAGCTCCTTAAAATCTCTCTTTGTTCTTTCCACAATGACTTGTCCCTGTAGATTATAGGGGATGCCAATGGTATGGGAAATCTTCCAGGACACTAGAAAGTCTTTGAAATTTTGAAAGGCATAGGCAGGACCATACATTCGGACACATAGACACACATACACTTATAAGTATGTTAAAAATGTAATAATATTATAGTGAATATACATGCCACATATATCTGTCTGTCTGTCTGTCTATCTATCTTCTCTCTGTCATTTACTTATCTGTCATCTATTTATTTTACCTATCAGTCTGTCAATCTATACTTAAGTTGTGTCTACCTCTTGGTGATTAAGAACAATGCTGCCTTGTACACATATGTACGGGTAACTGTCTAAGCCCCTGCTTTTATTTACTAGGCTATATTCCCAGCCTAGGATCTATGAGTAATGTTTATCAGCTCAATGGCATCATTATGTGCCAGGAAAAATTGATGCTGTTGGGCCCATCTTCCTTCTGGAAACTCCAGAGATTGCCATTAGGAAAAACTTTAGTTCACTGTGGAAAACGTTAACATTACAATATCAAAATGGGAAGTTTAAATTTTAAGATAGATATTTATCCAAAGAAAGGTACTAAAGAATCATAAATAAGTAAGGGGAAATATAACTTTGGGGAGATAACAGAGTTTTGATTACAATACTCCCTAGATTTTTGGTTTTCTTCTGTCCCATACCAGGTGGCTCTTCTGATATAAGACAGAGACTCTGAAGTTTTTTTTCTAACAACATGCTTGGATTTCCAGGAGACAGTCACATTCTAACTCCAAAGCCAGTTTTGATTTTTAGTTGAGCCAGGACTACAACTTTTCTGAAAAGCAAAACAATATAAATGATTAGGTAGTGAGATTTTTCCCTACAGAATTATTGGTCAGATTTTTCTTTGGTTGGTAATTATTTCTGGATATCTTTCCCTTCTTTTTTAGGTGTTCAGATGTCCAAGGACCTTTGACTTCTTGAAGGTGGGTATCTCTATTTTCCTGTAAAGACCTAAAAAGAAACAGATCCCTGCCCCGACCCTAATTTGTTGAGTTCTCCTTTTGACATGTTACATAGGTTGATAAAGTATCATTTCTCCATATTAAGAGGTCTCTCCTCTTTGATTAGAATCTTAATTAATTTTGAAGCTATCTATAGCTTTTCTTCTCCTGTGGAACCAAAAGTGAAATCCCTTCCCCAATGTAACAGATATCCTCATTTGCATTCTGAGGTCATGGAGTATACAGGCTGATTTAACTCAAAAGGTTTTTCTCTCAGTTTCTGTTAATACGGTGACATCCACACCCATGTCCACCATGCCTCTGACAGCTTGTCCATCAAGATAGATGGTCAGCACTAGGGAGCATGGAAAAATGGGCGGTGTCCAAAACATGCTTGGATCACCAGAGCCTGCTCTTACTGGCAGGGCTGAGGAGTGCTTCGCCTGGAGTTTAAAGGGGCAGGTTAACAACATTTTGCTCCAGGTTGACCGGGAAGGCTTCTGCTGGCTTTTGAGGTCTAAGCTGAGGGCTGTGGCGACTGGGGGGTCACACCACAGTATGAGGGAATTTCTGCCTCCATGGGCAGGTGGACATTGTTCCACTTCACTCCAAAGGTGTTGAAGCAGATGTGTAGCCTCCAGCGGAAGGAGAGGAGCTGACAGGGAAGTGGTACTTGTGCTTTTAACTGTGGCTGTGTTTTCCTTACAGTGTTTCATGGGGTTTGAACCATCTGTCTCCTCACCATTTGATGTTGTGGAGAGATCAGCCATGGAAGGGGTGGAGGTGAAGGAGAGATTTTACCCATTTTATAGAAGGAGATAGCAGGTGTACAACAGTCAAAGAGAAGATGGCAGTCAGCAGGAGTGGGAAACTGTGTTGGACCTTCATGTTTCATGTTTCATGCTTAGTGGATGAACTGAACAGAAAAAAAAATTGCCTTCTTAAATCAGAAGGGTAGACAAATGATACAAACAACAGGAAAGAAGAAAAGGATGGGGTCACAATGTTTACCAACCAAAGGGATTGAGAACAAGACATTGAGGGGCCTTGTCACCGAAATACACTGTGTTGGGAATGCTGTCTAGCACAGTGAGTGAGGAGAGAAAGGCAACTAGAACCTGTTCCAGGGAAAAACCAAAAAAAAAAAAAAGAGAGAGAGAGAGAGAGGAGAGAGAGAAAGAAAAAGAAAAAAAAAGGACTCCGACCAGGTGACCTCCAAACCTATGCTAGAAGTTCCTATCCAGGTGCCAGATGTTGCTTGAGGGAGGGGAAGAGAAGGCACAGCATCAACAACAGAGGCACCTGGAGTCGGGTGAAAGGAAAGTAACAGGCTCATTTGTTTAGCAAGGGGGAGAGCCTTATATGCCCTCCTAGCACCCAGGCATTCTGATCCGCTGACATTGTGTGGTAACCCCACGTTGGCTAGGCATGATCAGGACCTCTGACAGCGCCAGGCAGACTCCAGGTTGACTCACCTTTCACAGTTGTAGGCTTTAACTTCCTACACACACTCCTGTTTCAGTGCCTAGCCAGGATGATTCATATAACTCAGAGAGGCTGCTGTGGTTCCGGATATAGTCCCTGCCGCAAAAGATTATGGACTGAAGTCAGCAAAGCTAGGAGTGCAAGGCACAGTCGGACAGAGACAAGAAATAATGTCTGGGTGTACTCTGTCTAATGGCTTGCCCAGGAGGCACTTAGTCATCCTAGGTATGACCTATGATGGTAGCGTATGGGCTACTGAGCCTTGGAATCCAGGGTGAAGTAACTTTGCCGCCAACCTTAGTGACCCAGTCCCCACCTCTTCTAGAAGTCAAATCAATACAAAATAGTAGCTAAGGTCTCTGTCACTATCAATGTCAAAGTCTCCACATATAAAAACACAGTATCAGTCATTAGGTAAATTGCAAGAGCCATGACAATCCAACCCTTTATTTGAAACGCAGAGAGCCTGAACTCACTTATCGCCCAGTCTGGTGCTTTATGTTTGCATTTATCTCTTCACCTATAAAACATCCTGCTTAGTTTCTTTTCTTGGTACTGTGATAAAGACTGATGAAAACAACTCAAGGGAGAAAAGACTTTTTAGACCATAGTTCAAGGTACAGTCCCTTCTCGCAGGGAACTCCAGATAGCAAGAGCTTAAATCCTCTTGACACACAATCATGGAACAGAAAGGGAAATGTGTGCACATTTGTGTTCGGTTTGATGTCTCCATCTTATGCAGCATAGGATCCTCTGCCCAGAGAATGGTCCCACCCACAAGAAATGTGGCTTTTCCCACAAAATTGATATCATCTAGACAATTCCTCAGAGGTATACCCAGAAGCCCATATTTCGGGTGATTCTAGATTTCTGTGAAGTTGACAGAAATCATGCCATCAACTTATTCTCTATTTTGATGGCAAAATCTTGGAATTCAATCATTTGCATACCATACCATTCCTGAATGATCTAGATACTCAAAAGAATTATTTTTGCAACTCATTCTGTCTTCACAGAATCAATGGGGGAAATCTTTGGTTGGGACCCTGTGTCTCTGGAATGATGAGGGGCCTCTGGATTTGCTTCAGTGGTCTAGTGATGTGGGACTCTCCTCCGTATGCTATGAATATGTTTTATTATCATTGGCTAATAAAGAAGCTGCTTTGGCTTATGGGAGGGCAGACTATAACTAGGAGGGAAAACTTAACTGAATGCAGGGAAAAAGAAGGCAGAGTCAGGCAGATGCCTTGTAGACACCTAAAGGAAGATATGAGGTAACAAACCATGAGCCTTGTGGTAAAATATAAAATAATAGAAATGGGTTGATTTAAAATGTAAGAGCTGGTTAGGAATATGCCTAAGCCATTGACCAAATGGTGTTGTGATTAATATAGTTTCTGTGAGATTATTCAGGTCTAGTCTGCCAGAAAATGAAAGCACAATCTCTATTTACACAATGGTGTCCAACATTCAGCAATATACATAAAGCTTAAGAGAACTTAAAGAAAAAGGGCTTCTAGACTCACACAAACTGGAGTCAATTGGAGTTTCTTGGTAGCTGGATTTTTTTCATATATGTTTTGATTTTGGGGGGGAGGTTGGTTAATTTAATTTTATTTTTTATTAAGAATTTTTTAATCTGATATTTTCTCATTTTACATATTTAGTCCAGTTTCCACTCCCTCCCCTTCTCCTGCTTCATGGAAAAGTCTGCTAGATACTATGGGCTGGGAAGCTAAAGATAAATGTCTCAACATTACAGAAGAACTTTGAGTGACTGTCCAGGCAGCGAGATGTCTCTGTCAATTTTAGAGTTTTAGAATTTGCTTACAATGCACTTCCTTGTAGGCAGAGACTGCTCATTTGTTCCTGGCTACCCAGACCTGAAAAAATCACTCAGAAACAACTTTATTATTTACAATACTGTTTAGCCAATAGCTTAAGTGTATTTCTGGATAACTCATATATCTAAAATTAACCTGTCTGTGGCTTACCAGGTAGCGTTCTGTATGGTGTCAAGCATCTGTCTCTGGTAGGGCGACATGGTCTCTTTCTGATTCCACCCACTCTCTCTATATAGCTCTTTCAGCCTGGCTTTATCTGTTAAGCGATTGGCTGAAAACAGCCTCATTATTCACCAGTGGCAATAAAACATATTCACAGCATACATCACCTCCCACATCACCTTCCCTTTTCTGTCTAATAGAAAGGAAGGTTTTAACTTTAACATAGCAAGATTACATATAACAAAACAGGTATTAAGCATGAATTACAGTTACAACATTTATATCTACTTTATTTTTTATCATAACTAAGGAATATTATAATTGTAACAATATATTCTTCAACTCCATCAAAGAATCCAGAAGGATATAATGTTACCTAAGTTAACAGGAAGTACATTGTAAGAAACTTCCAAAACTCTAGAATTGACCAAGACATCTCACTGCCTGGAAAGTCACTCAAAGTTCTTTTGTATCATTGGAGCATCCATCTTCAACCTACAGGCCCAAGGTATCTGGAAGACTTTTTCATGAAGCAGGAAATTTGAAGATCTGTTCTGCCTTGTAATGGCAAAGTCCATCAGTTTCTTTCTTTTGTGTCCTTCAGAATGTCTGGCAGACTCTTTCATGAAGCAGGAACCCTAAAGGATAGTCTCACCTTCTTTAGGCAACTTCAGCAGTCATTTTTCTGTGGGTCCTTCATGTTCAGTTTATACAGCATAACATTAAGCACTCCAAGCAAAAGCAGTTTCTTGCCCAAATGGTTAACCAGCTCCATAAGGAGCCTCTTCAATGTCCATAATCCCTTTGAAGTAGACTGGTGCTGCCAGGAACAGATGTGTCTCATTGACATAAAAAGTCTAAGTTCTTAAAACATTTTAAATGCTATATTCTGAAGGTCTTTGAAAGATTTTAAGAATATCCATCTAACTAAAATATATCTCTATATATCTACAAAACCTAACTAACATGACTACAAATTTGACTATTATAGATGACTATCTATTAACCTGTATTTCTTAATTATACATTACATTTTAAATGAATTATACAAACACATTACCTAATCAAGAGCAGATTATATATATATATGTATATATATATACATATATATATATATATCTTAAATTTGTATCAATTAACCAAGATCCATACAATGCAAATCTCCATAGCATATCCCTGTTTAGATGTAAACAAACATTCATTAACAATATTTGAAAATTTGGGCATAGTTCTCTCCAAACTACTTCCTGCTTTTTGTTGGGTGAAGTAATTTTTGAGGGTCTTCATGGTGAACTTTCAGTCAGTCTTGTTCATCAAACCACATTAGTCTGGAAGGGATTCATAGGTTCTCATTTTTCTGTGGAAACAAAAACAGAATCTCTTTTCCAAAGCAACAAATCCTGAGACCCAAATTTTGAAGTCAAGATACCTTTAAAATATATATGTTGGTTTAGCTTAGCAGCCCATACAATGAAAAGTCTCTCTGATTTCAGTTCATTCACAGTCAAAAATTCAAAGAAAACACAACAATATACATAATTCAGACTCTCTGTGTATATACCATCTTTATGTGACTTATTTTTTTACTCTATTATTTTTACTACAAGTTTATTCTGTCTCTTTAAAGACTTTATTTTATTTTTAAATGAATTACTCTTTTTATAACTCTCAATACTCTTTTTCTTCTCTCTCCCAAGCCTATATATATTTATCCAACACTGTGACCTATTTAGAGCTCTTTTTTTTTTGTATCTGAATCTATCTTATTGCATATCTGTAATTCTTTTCTAACCAGGACTACATCTTAAAATACAAACAAAGCTGAATGGCTAGGATGAAGGCTGCTTTGCCTTTTGGTTCTACCCAGTCCAACATGTCCCACATGACTGATATCCATTCACTGCCTCTGAGACTGTTGGGTGGGAGCCATGCTCACCACTTCAGCTGTGGTAACAAGTTGTCCCATGATAATTACTGTTTTCCTTAGTTGTGATAAATGATAAAGTAGATATAAATGTTGTAACTGTAATGCTTGCTTGATACCTGTTTTGTTATGTGCAATCTTGCTATGTTAAAGTTAAAACGTTCTTTTTTATTTTGACAGAAAAGGGAGGTTATGCATGCTGTGAATATGTTTTATTGCCATTGGTTAATAAAGAAGCTGCTTTTGCCCAGTGCCTTAACAGAGTAGGACAAGGCAGGAGTTTCAAGCAGATAGAGGAGGAGAGAATAGGCAGAGTGAGCAAGAAGCCATGTAGTAGCCCACAGGAGACAGACCCCTCCACTGGAACCTGTTGAAACTTTGCCAGTCGTCTATGACCTTATGATGATACACAGATTAATAGAAATTGGTTAATTTAAGATATAAGAGTTAGCCAGAAATATGCTTAAGCTATTGACCAAATAGTATTACAATTAATATAGTTTCTGTGTGATTTGTGTCTGAGTGGCTGGGAAATGAACAAGTGGCTTCTGAAAACAGATTGGCACCCAACATGGGGCTTGAACCCATGACCCTGAAATTAAGAGTCTCATGCTCTATCAACTGAGCTTGCTGGTCATCATATATCACCTCCCTCATCACTTCCTGTTTGCTTAGATAATGTTATATCCTTCTGGGGTCTTTGATGGAGTTGAAGACATAGCTATAGTTATAATTTTCCTTAGTTATGATAAAAGATAAATTATATATGAAACTTTAGACTCAAAAAGATAAAATAGATGATAGAATATTTTCTTTAATTCTGACAGGTACAAATGGACTAAACATAGCAACTATAATGCTTGCTTGATACCCATTTTGTTATATGTAATTTTACTATGTTAAATTCCTTTTCATTTAGACAGAAAAGGGGAGATGATGTGGGATTCCACTCTGTATTCTATGAATATGTTTTATTGCCTTTGGTTGATAAAGAAGTTGCTTTGGGCTATGGCAGGGCAAAATATAACTGGCTGGGAAAACGAAACTGAATTCAGGGAGAAAAAAGGCAGAGTCAGAAAGATGCCATGTAGGTGCCCAAGAAGCAATATGTGAGGTAACAAACCATGAGCTTTGTGGTAAAATATAAAATAATAGAAATGGGTCAATTGAAGATGTAAGAGCTAGCTAGGAATATGACTAAGTCACTGGCCAAACAGTGTTGTAATTAATATACTTTTTGAATGATTACTTGGGTCTGGGCTGCCAGGAAATGAAAGTGCAATCTCCATTTATAGTCTAGAAGATAGCAAGAGAGTATATTTTAATAAGAAAGCTGGAAACATCAAAATCTAATCTTGGTATCTGTGTCTCTTTGACCCCATTTGTACTTTTTCAACTTTCTGTCTTTTCCAGATTTCCCATCAATAAAATGTAATAATGTAACAATATGAACACACATTTCCAGCTTTGTTTGAGAATCACACATAATTGGAACTTTTCAAAATGAACATTTAATGAAGGTACACAGGTTTCTAGCTTTAGGTCAAACCAAAATCATGAATGAGTTAAACTAAAGAATCATTGCATTATTTTGAACCAAATGCCTGTTGGTCACTGAGGGAAATAGCATGTGGAAAAGACTAGAAGTGAGATGGAGAAACCTGGAGAGGCTGTATGAGTGCATCCTCTGCCATCGCATGCCAATAATAAGTAAGAAGGGGTTGGAGCCGAGGAGGCAGCAGAGGACTTGCTTCACTGTAAAATCATTAGGCTGGATATCTGAAAGACCTGGCTTGCTTAGCGAGCTTGAAAAACAGAATTCAGAAGTTCTCACTATATGCAGTTCCATGATACACATTTAAGCTGTCAGTGTTTTAGAAAAAATACAGTAGTCCCCACATAACGGGGAATGCCCCACCCCTTTTAAACTTACATTATTTATACAAATTGTTTCTCTTCTTCTGCTTCTGAGAAACTTCCAATCATCTTACCTTCCTATTTGCATTCCATATCCAACATTTCATGTCTGTCCTAGTCCTTTCAGCTCTTATTCCATTTTTCAAAACTGCAGGTATCTCCTGTAAGCCTCTTCAAACTCTCCACTCTTCAGCTTCTAGAATCTTTCTTGCTCTGCTCACAAACCTGTGTGTTTGATGCACAGGGCATTCTCCTTACACATGAGCATATATAAATTTGAATTACAATAAATTATAGAGAATCATAATTGTATCTTTTAACAATCAACTTTACATTTGAAATTAGTTCAGCTAGGTCACCTCTACTGCCTTTAGGTGGCCCTGTGGATGGTTTTATTAAGGCGAGAAAATGGCTTAAAGAAAGAGGCCCAACATTTCTCCCCATACAGCATATGTTTATGGACTGAAGGGCTGAATCACTTTCAAACTCCTGAAATCCCGTCTTGCAAGCACAGTCTTTACGTCATGCCTTGCAGCCTTTATCCTGACACAAAACAGAAATCCTTTTTATCAGGTGCATAAATAACTCAGAGTTATCCTGATAAGTCAGGCTTACATTTGGATGTGGAAAGGAAAGAAACAGAGCATGATAGATGGAGCTCACATCCAGCATTGATAAGCATCAACAGAAGCTGTGGGTCTCAGGATCTGAGGGGCAGTCAGCTGGCTCCCTGTGAGAAGACTTTCTGGTCCACAGTTACATGTCAGAGGTCTGCTTGCTAGCATTTGTTTCTGCAAGTATCTCGTTGTTTGGTTAGAGGTCCAGGTTTGGGTTTAAAAGTTAACTACATAAAAACAACAGTAGTGTTTTCCATAGATGGGAAGTCCCAGAAGTAAGGGAGGATCCTCAAATGACTTGATATTAAAGTTGTTGTTGTCTTCTGTCAAAGGCTGTAGTCAATTTGAATTTTCAGCATTGCCTCCGTGACCCATCTTCAGATGTCAGCTCAAGACTGCTACTCAAATGCTTCATCTAAGGCTGTCCATTAGCTGCCGTTTCAGCTCAGTTATCTTTGCCGAAACTCCATACATCATCAGAATAATCCAGAAGTGTCTGAGGGATGACAGTTTGGTTTCAAGCACAAAAAAGAAGCCAAGTACATGGAAGAGTATGTCCTACTCCTGAGCTCATCTTGATAGACAACATCTCGAGAGCAGGGGAGGCATGCATTGTGACCAAAGGAAAGTTCTGGATACTATGAGAAGGAAGAGAAAGATCTAAAGACATGGTGAGAGGATTTGACTTCAGGGATCTGTTGTGGTTTGCTTAGGGGGAGCATGTTTACAACTGTATTGTGAAATAATCTTTGAAAGAGCCTCTTTTGCCCTGAAACCAACCCTGGTTTGGATGATAAATTACAGCTAAGCTTGACTGGTACAAAGTTCATGTGTCCACCCTTGAAGAACTACAGCATTAATGGGTTCTGAGGAAAACTGGGATGATGATCTAGATGTCTCCTGAGGGCCACAGGAGAGCAGTTAAGGAGGAGAAAAATGTTTTACAGTGTGATGAGCAATGCAGGTGGACCAACTCAGAAGAAGCTCAACCACGGCAGCAGCAGTCCCTGGCGACTTCAGAGCACAGCCTCCAGATATTGACCAAATAGCGCTTGTGATGTCAGCAGAAAGATAATTCAGTGTGAGGTCCTGCACTGGTCATCTATACTTTACAAAATTAGAAATAAGTGAAGGTATTAAATGATGATGGTATAAAACATAGATCGATTTTTTTTAAAGTAAGTAAGAAAGAAAGTGGCTTTGTTGACTTCAGGTGCCATGGGAGCTGTAGGTCAATGTGCAAATGTTAGCAAGTTGAAGACTCACATCACTCAGGACCTGAGTATCAAGTAGAAATGGCATGAAGATACCCCTATTGCAAAGTTATGTATTGTTTAAAGGGATAAATCCCACATTTGTGAAAAACACACATTTTAAAAGGAGCACAGGAAATCTCGAAAAGATACAGGTCTACAATGCCATGGCTGTGAGCGGAGATGGAAAAGCACAAGGCCTAAGTGAGCCCAAGGAAGTAGAGCTCAGGCTCTCAAGGGGTGTCACCCATAGGCTTGATGGTGTTGTCCCCCGAGAGACGTGCTTGTGATTGCATTGTCGAGGTTCTCAGGTTGTACCATCCCTAACTAAAACCAAAGCTCAGACAAGGCCAGGATTCAGACTCAGGCTCAGATTAAAGCTCCAACTTCAGTTCAAGATCTCATGCAAGTTCCCAGCTATATCCTGGATCACAGGAAATAAGAGAAAGTATTACACAATTAGAAGGTATCGATGTGGGCATTGCCTACTGTCTGCAGGGAGCTAACATCTTTCTGTGATGTTTGTGCAAATAATTCTGATGAAAGAAAAGGGTTTCTTAACAAACAAAACAAACAAAATGACCACCCAGAAAGGAGAATAGAAAGGGAAAAGTCTAAAATGGTTCTTAAACATCTGGGAATAAGTTTAACATAAAAAGTAATTGAATTAGAATTATAGTGAGGTATCATTTTTAACTGCCACTTTGGCAGTAGTAAAAGGAGAGAGACACTTTCATATTAGAGGTAGTAAAGAATAAATTGTTGCAGTCTCAATGGAGAATGGCTTGGCAATGTGTATGAATATATAAAACGTGTGTTCGTTTTGACCTAGAAGTTTCCACTTTCGGAAAACATCCTGTTGCTGTTCTTGAATATATATGGATAACAGCATATGAAAGTGTATATTGAAACATAATTTGTAAAACTCAAGATATTAAGATAACCTGAATATAGGAGTTAAGGCAAGTAATACAAAGTTGAGCATTAACTAAGCATTGCATACTTTACCCCTATTGACTAATTTATCTTCTTGTAAAATAAGTTATTAGGTAGAGTTGAATATTTTCCTTTTTTAACACATGAGGAAGCTGAGGTTTCACATTTAAGTGTTTTGAATGTGGTAAAACAGCTACCAAAGGGTACATGTGGGACTGATTGATCCCAGAATCTACTACACAAATTATTTATAGACATAGTTTTTAAAAATTCTTCTCTCATATATTACACCCTGTTTATAGTTTCCCCTCTCTCCCCTCCTCCAGTTTCTCTTCCTCTCCCCCAGATTCACTCCCCCCTGCAACTTCTCAGAAAAGAGCAGGCCTCCCAGGAATATCAACCAAACATGGCATAGCTTGTTTTTAAAAGTATGAAGCCTTTCATTGTTGTTCTCAAGAATGCCAACACAGACCTGTGTGTGCTTCTATAGAATGGCCTCTATGGTGTAGTCTTAACTGAAAATCGAATGGTGCACTGTATTGAATATAAACATCCTTGTAAGAACAAATACACACTGGAGTTGTGTATGCGGATGCTGTCTGGAGAGCTATAAAAACAGAGGAAATCTCTGGAAAAGCATCTCATAACTGGATCACAGAGGTCAGATGCCAAAGCCCACTTATATCATTCTTGTCATAATTGGATTCTTAGCTGTGACCCAGAGGCTTTGTTCTGAGGGACTCCTGTGGGGGCACTGTTCTGGGTGGTTTGGGAGCCTTTCAGACACAAGGCCTGCCTGGCAGGAGCAAGTCACTTGGAACATTACAGATGTCTAGGTCGGGGCTGTCTCTGTTTCTTGATCCAGTTATACAAACTCCCACCAGTAGGAACCAAGGCATTCACTCTGTCATGCTTTCCATTCTGTGATGGACTGTGTCCTCTGAATAGTGACACCAAATCTTCCCATACATGATTTCTGTTGGGTGTTTTGTTTCATCTATGCTAAGTAACTAATATAATACTGTGGGCTCTATTGAACCTCCCAGATTTTAGGTAGTTTGTCTCTATTACTTTTTAAAAGGAAAAGACAGTAAAAGCACAGAAATAATAGAAGAAAATGACAGGGTAGTTGAAACAGCTTGGGTTCTCAGGAAGTAAAGGACTCTGAAGGCTGCATGCAGGAGAGAAGCCTGGTTCAATATGAAGCTTTGTAAAATATTACATTTTTATTAGAGTTTAAAAAACAATGCTGGCATATGGGGGCTAAAAAGATGGCTCAATGGGTAAGAAGACTTTTCATTCTTAAAGAACTGTGTTAGGTTTCTAGCACCCACAGTTAGTGGCTTATGACTGTTTATAACTCCAGTTCCAGGGGACCTGATTTCTGCTTCTGGCCTCTGTGGATACGGTATATATCACATACTTATAAATTAAAATAAACTTTTTAAATTAATGGAATAAGATCTGTCCTCTTAATAAAATTTATCAACACTATTTCTATATTTACATTTTCCAATGCATGTCCACACTTTAGTCATGTCTCATGGCTAAGACTATATGCCAACATATACGAGTCAGCTCAGGCTAACTACCAGTTGATCATTGTAGTCACCTTTGCCTCACTGTTGACAGAAGTTTCTGTCTCACCTGGTCCCGCAGCCATTCAGTCCCAAATAAACACACAGAGGTCTGCATTAATTATAAACTGGTTGACCTCTTAGCTCAGGCTTCTTATTAACTAATTCTTACATCTTACAGTAACCCATAATTCTTGTCTGTGTTAGCCATGTGTCTTGGTATCCTTATCAGTGAGGCGTTCTCATCTTACTTTTTCTGTGTCTGGCTTCCTCTGTGACAACTACAGACTGACTCTTTCCTCGTCCCAGAATTCTCCTGTTCTTGTCACCCCACCTCTACTTCCTGCCTGGTCACCCCATCTAAACTTCTGCCTGGATACTGGCCAATCAGTGTTTTATTAAAATACAACTGATAAATCTTTACAGGGTGCAAGACCATTGTCCCACAGCACCTCACCATCACCACAACACATGACAAAAAACGCTCTAGAGAAGGACTATCTTATCTGCATTTCAGGGGACTTCAGTGGTAGCAGTGGCATCTAGCAGAGCCAGTGTGTACTAGAAGCAGAGAAATGGCCATGACAGCATTTGAGTACATGTGTGCACATCAAATACATGTTCCATAACAATCATGTAGAGATCAGAGGACAACTTGCAGGAAGCAGTTCTCTCCTTTACCCAAATGGGTTCCGAGGATCAGCCTAAGGTCATCTGGCTTGGCAGTGGGTCGTTCATCCTGTGAAACATCTTGCCAGCTCAGTGTATCAGTGTAGTTTTTTTTTATTACAAGGATTTTGTTCTGATTCAATTTTTCTTTTAAAAGTACAGGGAGTTGAACCCAGGCTCTGTGCATATTCAGGTAAACGATCTGTCATTGAACTGTACTTTGTGAAAGGAAGCAAGATTTTTCCAAATGGCCCAGGCTGGCCTTGAACTCACATTCTTTTTGCTTCAGACACCTCTGTAGCTAGAGCTACAGGCAAATGCCACCATTCAGTTCATTCCTGCATTGTCTTAATATTGTTTTCCTTTATTTCTCAATTAGGATTCTAAAAGATAATTAAACTCATGAAAATTATCTGAGTGACTACTCTTCTATGCTTTCCTAATGGAAACACCTAGCTATTGCCTAAGGGACATAGGAAAATAATTAAGTCATTACATGTACCAAGATAAGGGCCCTAGGGCTAGTGCTTTGGTCTTATCTGCGTCTGAAAGGGATTTTCTTGGTATCTTTTATCTGTAGGGTTGACAGGAGAGTGGTGATCCATGCATTGTAATGGAATCAGCTGGGTACAGGAGAGAGGGTGTGGCTCATGAGGACTCTAGGGCCAGCACAGCTTAACTAGTCACCAGAGGCTGTGGTTGGGTGGGCTTCTGGTGGAGCTGTTCTGATTGGAGCATATCTGTAGTGGAAGGAAGCAGCTGATTGTCACTGGTCACTGACAAGATGAGTTCCTCATTTCCAGAGCACTGAGTCTGACAATAGGAAGCTGCCAGAGCACACCAAACAGCTTTAACATGTTTCTACCCTTATACTTCAGCCGTTTGGGCTAACCATCATGGGGCTTGCTATCTGAGGGGCATGTGTATCATTACTTATAAAATAGCCCTTATTTATTTATTATTAAAATTTTTTTATTAAAAATTTCTGCCTCCTCCCTGCCTTCCTTTTACCTCCCCCTCCTCCCATTCCCCATGCCCCATTCCCCTCCCCCTCTCTCTCCAGTCCAAAGAGCAGTCAGGGTTCCCTGCCCTGTGGGCAGTCCAAGGTCCTCCCCCCTCCATCCAGGTGTAGGAAGGTGAGCATATCTAAAATAGCCCTTTTTAAAATTTGATAACTTCCTTAATTTTGAATGTAGTTATTTACAGCTATCAGCTTTTCTCTTAGGACCACTCTTAGTATATCTCAATGAACTTCGAAAGCTTGTAATTTTAGTTTTATTTCCTTAAAAATCTCTTTCTCTCCTTCCTTCCTTCCTTCCTTCCTTCCTTCCTTCCTTCCTTCCTTCCTTCTCAATGTCTCACCATGCAGCCCTGGATGTCCTGGAACTCACTTTGAGACCTGTCTGGTCTTGAACTCACAGGAACCCCTCTGCCTCTGTCTTGCAACTGCTCATATTATAAATGATTCTGGTTTCTCATTTGATCTTCTCTTTGGATCACTGTTTTCTGAGGTGTGTTTGTGACTCTCTGTTTCCTTTGCTGTTGACTTCTGCTTTCACTGCACATTTATCTGAACAGCTTAGGATGATTTCAGTCTTCCTAACTATCAGGAACTGCTGAGGGCTTTCTGAGTTCCACCCTGTGTACATCCGGGGGTGATTGCGCACTTCTCTTCCAGGCCCTGTGCACGCCTTATTGATTTTGGTATATTTCAAGCTTTCAGTTTCTTTGCTGATATATAGATACTCCATCCATTATTGAAGGTGGTATATTGAAATAGTCTACTGGTATTACGTTACTGTCTTCTTACTGGTTTTATCAGTGTTGCTTCAAGTTAGGTGATCTGATGTTTAGATCTGTTACTTCTTCCTGAAGTAGGTTCTCTCTATATAATGTCACTTGAATCTTGTGCCAGTTTTTATAATTAAAAACATGTGTATGGATGTTTTATTGCATGTATGACTGTGTGCTATGTGCATTGAAGAGGGTGTCTGATCCCTTGGAACTAAAGTTACAGATTATTGTGAGCTACAATGAGGGTTTTGGGAATTGAACCCAAGTGCTGCGGAAGAGCATTCGATTCTTTTAACCACTAGCCACCTCTCTAGCCCTTGTTTTGAAGTAGATTGTGTTTGTATCATTCAAGCTGGCCATGAACTTACAAACCTCCTACCTCAGCTTCCTGATTGGAATTATACATCTGCACATCCACTTGTGGCTCCTTGTGGTAATTTCATTTATCTATCTATCTATCTATCTATCTATCTATCTATCTATCTATCT